>BHFT01010822.1:0-11180 GCA_004320025.1 Laticauda laticaudata
TTCAGTTTCCATCACTTATTCTTGTTCCTGGCCTACAGGAGCTTTAGAAAAATAGGTTGACCCCTTCCTCCTTGTGGCAGTCCCCTAAATATTTGGAAGACTATCATGTGCTCACCTGGATCCTTCTCTTCCCTAAGACTAGCCAAGCCCAGTTCCTAGTAATCATTACATTGAGTTTTAGCCTCCAGTCCTCTAATCATACCTGGCTTGTTCTTTTCTGTACTATTTCTGAGAGTTCTCAACAAGCTTTTATAATGTGATCAAAAACTGGATGCAGTACTCAAGGTGTGATCTTATTCAGGCTTTATAGAGTGGTATTAGTACTTCCCTTGATCTTGATTGTATCCCTCTGTTTTGCGGTGGCTACACACTGCTGGCTCTTATTAGCTGGTTGCCCACTAAGACTCCAAGATCCCTCTCACAATTACTGCTATTGAGCCTGGTTTCACCCAGTCTATATGTGGACTTTTGTTTTTCTTGCCTAAGTGTAGCGACTTTACTTTTCTTTTATAATTGAATTTCATTTTATTCGATATGGCCCAGTGTTCTAGTCTGTCAAGATCCATCTGGATCTTGAGCTTATCTTCTTGGGTGTTAGCTATTCCGCCATCTTAGTATCATCTGCAAATTTGGTAAGCTTCCCCCTTCTATTCCTCATCTAAGTCGTAAATGAAAGATATTGAAGACGGAACTTTGTGGCACCCCACTACTTACTTCCCTCCATGTAGACTTAGACCCATTAAGGACAACTCGTTGAGTAAGGTTTACCAGCCAGTTGTGAGTCCATCTAGTGGTGGTGCTATCTATTCCACTTTTTTCTAGCATACTAAGAAGTAGGTTGTGGTCTACTTTATTGAATGCCTTTGCTGAAATCTAAATATATATGTCCACAGTATTTTGCTGCTGCTAATTTAGTCACTGTGTTGAAAAAATGAAGTAAGATTGGTTTGGCATGATCTGTTTTTTTACAAACCCGTGCTGACTGCTAAGTTATTACTGTTTCTAGATGTTGGCAGATCTATTTTTTTAAATTATCTTTTCCAGTATCTTCCGGGTATTGATGTTAGGCTGTTTGTTCTATAGTTTCCTGGGTCTGTTTTTTTTTCCCCCTTTTTGAAGATGGGAACCACATCAGCTCTTTTCCAGTCCTCTGGAAGTTCCCCAGGCTCCAGGATTTTTGAAAGATATGGTGCAGTAGTTTTTGAGATGACCTCTGCCAGATCCTTTAAAACTCTGGATGTAATCCATCAGGCCCATGTGATTTGTTTTTCATCAAGATCAGACAGTCTTACTATTTTTTTGCTTATTTAACTTTTATTTACTGGTCTATCTTTTACAGTTATGTTTTTGGTGGGTTGAGCTATAGTTTCTTTTTGCGTGAAGACAGGGCAAAGAATGAGTTAAGCAGTTCTGCTTTCTCTCTGTTGCCTGATACTCTTGCCATCTTCTCTCTTTAGTAGACTGACTGTTTCCTTGATTTTTTTCTTGTTATTTATATATTGGAAAGAAACTTTTTATTATTATCTTTGACTTTTGTTGCCAAAATTCTTTGTTCATTCTTGAGCCTTTGCTATGCTGACTTCTGTCTTTGCAGATTTCTGGTATCTGCTGATATTCTGCCTTAGTTGTATGTCCTTTCCATTTTTTGTACTTGTCCTTTTTTTCTTTCAATTTGCCAAAATGATCTGCATTATCATCTCAACTTCAGAATCTGTCTTAGTTTCAAAATACATGAAACTTCTTGGCAAGGAATATCTAGGGGGGGGTAACATGATAGCAGTGTTCCAATATTTGAGGAGCTGCCACAAAGAAGAGAGAGGGTCAACCTATTCTCCAAAGCACCTGAAGGCTGGATAAGATGGAAGCTTATCAAGGATAGAAGCAACCTGGAATTAAGGAGAACTTTCCTGACCATTAAAACAATTAATCAGTGAAACAACTTGCCTCCAAAGTTGTGGCTACTCCCACACTGGAAGTTTTTAAGAAGAGATTGGACAACCGTTTGTCTGAAATGGTATAGTATTTCCTGCCTGAGCAGGGGGTTGGACTAGAAGACCTCCAAGGTCCCTTCCAACTCTATTATTCTATTATCATTGTATCTGTCTAAATACCATGGGTGTGGAAGCTTCTCACAACTGCTAAAAGGAGTGTGGTAAACAGGAGATTGGTGGGTAAATCTCCCCTTTTGCCTCATTCACACAAGCTTACCACTGGCTAATCTAAAACAACACTTTCATCTATAACTCATAGATGCAATTTACAATGTAAAGAAAAAAAACTTTGTTTACATTTTCTATTTCTTAACTGCACGTTTTCCTCAGATAATCATTTAAATTCTTCTTCACTAACGATGCAAATCTCTTCCCCAAAACTCACTAAGATATAGCGACTAATTATCACAGAGGTGTTTTCATTTTTAAAAAAGATGCGTTCCTCACATCCTTTTCATAAATGCCAGGCCTTATGCAAGTTGAGAAGGTTACATGTTTTGATCTCAAGTGCCTTTCATTTATTATGGCTGGCTGGGGAATTCTGAGGTTTGAAGTCCATATGTCCTAAAGGTGCCAAGGTTGAGAAACAGTGATCTAGGTCAAACACCAACCTGACCCATCATAAATAGCTGAAGTTGTACCTTGTGAAGTCTGGGGGGACAGGAGTAGTGACAAAAGACGCCATGGGCTTCCGGTGTACTTGTTGGAACATCATTAAAATCTCGGCGCTTTTTGAGATCAGCTCACTTTTACTGCACGACCTCAGCTGCAAAGAAAGAAATGGAGCACAAGATAGGCCCAAGTCAAACAACCACCTTAAAATACAAACTGACCCAGACTAGATCAGCATTATCTTGGGACATGTATAGTATACTTGCCTTGATTTGTGTTAAAATACAAAGCACATAAAATCACAATGAATTCAATGCTAGACTAGAGGGGGGTTTGCTCTGACCCAAACAAGCTCTCTTCACTTTATAAGGTAGTCCTTGACTTACAACCATTTGTCTGAGGGGTCTTTGGTGCTCTCTGAACTTGGTTGCTTTCTTGAAGACATTTCATTACCCAAAGTAGCTAACTAGCACTGACCATGTTCCCTAGTTTGGGTAATGAAGTTTCTGCAAGAAAACAGCCAAGTTCAGAGAGCACCAGGGACCCCTCACTTCAAGCCTGTGCTACAAATATTCTCCTTTATTGGCAACCATTCTCTTAGTGACTGTTCAAAAGTTACAACAGCACTGAAAAAGCAACCCGTGGTCTATTTTCACACTTATAATTGTTTTAACACCCCCATGGTCACGTGATCAAAATGTGGGTGCTTGACAATTGGTATGTATTTATGACAACTGCATTCCCAGGGTCAGGTGGATCACATGTAACCTTCCCATCAGGCATCTGACAAGCAAAGTCAATGGGGGAGGCCAGATTCACTTAACAACCACATGAGTCCCTTAACTGCAATGATTTGTTTAACAAATGTGGCAACAAATGGGACAAAACTCACTTAACAACCATCCTGCTTAGCAACGATTGTAAGTTGTAAGTCAAGGACTACCTATACTGCCAGAAAATCATAGACACAGTTTGTTATTTTAAACATAAAAATAATGTCTGGGTATCCAATCTTAAAATCGTTTTCCTAATATTGAGAATCCACAAAACTAAATCCCATCACCTGATGTTCTACTTCTTGCAGCAAAGACTCCAGAAGTTCCGTTTCTTGGGTGAGTGATGTCTTCTGACCTATTCAGTAGACAAAGAACCAAAATCTAAACAAAATGACACTATGCCAGCACTGTGCACTCAAGCCAAAGAGGCTTTAACACAGGGCCAACTCAAAGGTAGTAATGTTTAACTGTAAGAAGTCCACCATCTGTGTGGGAAAAATCAGAAGGGGTTTAGAGACCAGGACTGGAGAGGCATTGCTTGGCAACAGTGCATACAAGAAACCAGAAGTATTTATTTATTTAATCAAATTTAGAAGTTGCTCCAATCATAACCACAATTCTAGGCAGCTCACAAATACAGGTAGTCCTCAACTTATGACCACAATTGAACCCAGAATTCATGTTGCTAAGTGAGAAATTGGTTAAGTGAGTTTTGTCCCATTTTATCACTTTTCTTGCCACATTTGTTAAATGAATCCCTGCAGTTGATTAAATTAATAATATGGTTAAGTGAATCTGGCTTCCCCATTGACTTTGTCAGAAGGTCACCAAAGGGGATCACGCAACCCTGGGGCCACTGCAACTGTCATAAATACGTTAAGCATAAATAAATATATTAAGCATCCAAATGTAAATCACATGACCAAAGGGATGTTGCAACGGTCGTAACAGTGAAAAATGGTCACAAGTTACTTTTTTCAGTGTTGTAACTTTGAATGGTCACTAAACAAACTGTTGTAACTCGAGGACTACCTGTATAAAAAAAAGGTCATGACAAAAAGGACCATTAGTGAGCATGCACATGCAGTGTGATGTAGCACTAAAAAGCCAAGGAAAGGTGGAACTGTGTTAACAGAAGCACTTGCATTCAGGTGGCAGCAGGTAATAGTTTCATTATGATCTGTTCTGGTTAAATCTCTATTTACTTTATATCAAAATTAGAAACTGTCCAACTCACTCAGAGAGCAATTGTGGGCAATGCCCAATTAAAAACATAAAAACCATGTAAAAATATTATCGAAGGATTACATCTAATACTAGGCATCGCACATTAGCAAGGACACAAAGAAATTCCAGTGGGTCCTGGGAGTTTCTCTGTGTCCTTTCTAAAGGTCTCTGAGTCAAGAACTGCAATGTGGAACATTTCTTTTGTGGCCGTAAGAGGTGAATAAATAAAGTCAACTAAATACACAAATTTAAAGGGGCAGGGAAGGTTTGGCTTGTAAAAGAAAACCTTAGAGGATATGAGAACAATTTAGGAATATCTAAAATACTGTGAGATGCAAGACAAGGCAGATCTATTTTCTACTGAAAAGCAGAGCAGGCATTTTGCATCAATTATATAATTATGCTTTCTATGTCTAATTATTTCCAGATTTATCAAGTTATAGCTTAATCCTATGCCAAGAGAATTTCTGCTCAGTTCAAGGCTGAGCCATCTTTGACTAATAAGCAACTCAGTCTTTTTATAAAATAATCTACTCCTCCTATTGTTGGAAGATGTGAGGAGGCAAACACCTTGTTCATGCATTATTGCATACTGTGGGGACAAAGCCAATGCCAGAGGCATAAATTAATACATAAATAATCTTGGGAGACAGAATGGGAAGTCCCATTTCTTTTGACTCAAATGCACCAAAACATAGTCCTCAATTAATGATAGCAATTGGAATTTCCATTCCTAAGCAACATGCTTGTAAAGCTCAACGCCACATAATCCCACTGGGAATTCCAGAACTTCCAGTTGCCATTGTTAAGCAAATCACCAACAACAACCTCACGTGGTCACCATTTGTGACCTCCTGCTGGCTTCCCCATCGATTTTCCTTGTAAAAAGCTGGCAAAGAAAGTTGCAAATGGCGACCACATGACTGCAGGATGCTGTGACATCAAGTCCCCTGACTGCAATCACATGACTGTGGGGATGCTGCGATGGCTGGAAGTTTGAGGACTATCATAAGTACCACTTGTTCAGTGCTTTCATAAATTTGGTCACTGAACAAGTGATGCTTTGTGAGGACCAACTGCACTGTTCAGTTCAACCTCACAAACCACTGGCACACACCCCTCAATAAATGAGCAACAAGAGAACATAACCTTCAGCAAAGACACATCTGTCAAGTGCTAAGTTCAA
The DNA here is from genome assembly GCA_004320025.1 of Laticauda laticaudata. Taxonomy (NCBI): domain Eukaryota; kingdom Metazoa; phylum Chordata; class Lepidosauria; order Squamata; family Elapidae; genus Laticauda; species Laticauda laticaudata. Next base: position 5,793 of record BHFT01010822.1, read on the forward strand.
TTCCTGTCCTAAACTACTGTATAATACATGTCGCAAAAAAGGCAAGCCTACCCATTAGTGTTATAAGTTTGTTCTTCAGCTGGGTATCTAACCTAGCAATCATCATCTCCACGGCGTTCCTGATTTCTCGAACACGTTCATCTTTTGCACTGCGGACCGCTTCGACATTTCTTTCCTGAAAAACACACATGGCATCAATTTAGAACTGCCAGGGGCAGATTTTCTTTGTTTACATGGGAATGGCATTCTAGGTTGTGCAAATCCTTCAACAGAAATGAACTGAATACATGGAGAAGCGTACATAGCACCTCCTTCAAAATCATTATAACAACCACATCTTTCTCTAACTTCAGCAGCTGTTTGCATACGTTCCTGGCTACCTGCACAACTGCTTTGCTTAAATGAAAGAAACAGAGTATTTTTTTCTTCTTCTATTCAATCACATTTGATCCACAGGAACTGACTGCACAAGTCTCTGCAATTTTCTTGGCGAGGTTTTTCAGAAGTGGTTTTTCCATTGCCTTCTTTTTGGGATTGAGAGAAAGTTACTGGCCCAAGGTCATCTAGATGGCTTTGTGCCTAAGGCAGGACTAGAACTCAGATTCTCAATTTCTGGCCTGATGCCTTAACCAGTATATTAAACTGGCTTTCAAAGCATAGGCTGGAATAATTTCTGTGCAGCTAAATGATAAGACTGCCTCAGCTATCACCAGTTGGAAACAGAGAAGCCCACAAATGTATACCTTGCAATGTAAATGCCACTAGGGTTAATGTAAATGTCACTAGGATCTTCTATTTCTCCCCTCTATATCAGGAGAATAAACCACCTTGGATTACACCTCAGGATTGTTATACATAACTCTAACTCCCCTTCTACACCCAGGAAAACAGGAATGATTGTTTTATTATTCACTGTCTCTCAACCACAAATATAATAAGAAATCTGGGAGTTGGGAGATGTTAAATTGATGCTTTGCTCTTTTTTTTTTAAAGGAGCAGCATTAAAAATATTCCCACATTGAAAACATTAACCAGGAAATCCCTTTTTCTAGAATAAAGGTAGCCCTCGACTCACAACTATTTATTTAATGACTGTTCAAAGTTACAACAGCAACAGAAAAAAGTGACTTATAATCAGTTCTCAGACTTATGGCTGTTGCAATATCCCCACAGTCAATACTTGGCAACCAGCATTTATTTATGATGGGTACAGGAGTCCTGGGATTGACATTTGCAACTTTTCCAAGGAACATCTGACAAGCAAGAAGAATTAGGGGAAGCCAGATTTGTTTGATGATTGCACAATGCACTTAACAACTGTAGAGATTCACTTAACAACCAGGGGGAAAAGGACGTAAAAGGGGGCATGACTCACTTAACAAATGCCCTGCTGAGTGAAGGAAACTAGGTTTAATTGTGATTGTAAATTGAGGGTTACCTGTATTACTTTTTGCAAAGGCCGAAAATGCTAAGCTGGAGATTGAGAGACTCATATCTCTTCTTAGTGAAAGCTTATCTGTTTATTACTGTTTCAACCTGCAAAACAACTATTTCTTTCACCTTGTCCTCCTCTCCCAACTGCCTGAGATTAGAAACCACCTTCCAACTTCAAACAATGATCTCACTAGGAGGGCTTTGAGAATATGAGAATTATCATCCTCTTTTAATGACCCCATAATCCCTTGCAGGGTGGAGTCTAGGCAACTATATGAGGCTGAGTGTTTACTGGCTCTTCCTGTCACCAATGCGGAGTTTTTGTTCAGCAGATGTATTCAAATACGAGAATTATACGTGAACAAAATTGGAAGAGTTGTTCTTACCACTTCTTGTACCAAACTTATCAGCTCCATAAGTCTTCGGCGAAGCTTTGCCACCTCTTCATTCACTTTTGTGACATGCTGCTCATATATTTCCGCTAAAGGCTTAAAAGTATGTCCGCCGTGCTGTTAAAAAGATACAGATTATGGTGGCTTCATTGTACCAGCTCAAAACACTGTTACCAATGAATCCCAAAGATTATTATTGGAAGAAAGCCCTTTTCAACCTGCTGAATCTGGTTCTTCCAGTCACACTTCTCACAAAAATCTATTCAGGTTCTTAGTGAATACATAACAGAAGTAAAGTGTTCTAGCTTGCTGCCTCCTTAAAGAATGTATATGTCTGAAGTTAATATTTCAGGGAAAAAGATAAATTAACTCCCCAGAAACACTTCTTATAAATGCTTAATTCAAGGTTTAAATAATAAAAGGTATATGGCATGCTTTTCTTGTCAAAGCTGATTTTCATTAATTGATTTTAAATAGCTGCATCTTACATTACATGAACATATAAGTCAGCACAGAGGATCAGAGTAAGCCATTTAAGAAATCCCTACCAAACGGGAATAAGTGCTACCAGGTGTTAAACAGGTAGAGGAAGATTTTCTGATTGTGGTCAGATAAAAACAAAACTTTATATTCTTCTATGAATTTTATACTTGAAGAATTACTTTGTTCTTCAATAACTATATTACAGGTAATTCTTGACTTATTCATTTAGTGACAAAGGCACTGAAAAAAGTGACTTATGACATATCCTCACATTTACAACTGTTGCAGTGTCCCCATGATCACATGATTGAAATTCAGGTACTTAAAAACCTGTGTGTGTGTGTGTGTGTGTGTGTGTATGAGAGAGGGAGGGAGGGAGGGAGGGAGAGAGAAANGGAGAGATAGAGGGAGAGAGAGAGAGAGAGAGAGAGAGAGAGAGAGAGAGAGAGAGAGAGAGATGCCATAGCTATTTGTCACCTTCTCAGCTGGCTTCTAACAAACAAAGTCAATGGATGAAGGTAGATTTGCTTAATGACTGAATAATTCACTTAACAACTACAGTTATAGTTGTTAATGGAAAAAACGTCATAAAACTGGGTGCAACACTTAACAAGTACCTTGCTTAACAATGGAAATTCTGGTTCCAACTGTGATCATGTCAAGGATTATGTGTAATTTCAAATTAAATTACAAAAAACTCACCTCCTAAATGCTACCCCAAGAAACTAAACCTCGAATCACAACTTTTCAATAAAACAGCAGTGCTTTTGCTTCTATAAAATAAACATTGTACAGATAACTCTTCATTCTTCATTTGTACATTGTAAGCTTTACTCACCATTCCACCCCAAAGTGCACACTGGTGGCAGATACACTTCTTACATGTCCAGCAAAATACACTAAGCTTTTCATGATGATTTTCACACCTTTAAAAAAAAGGAAAAATTGCAATTAGACAGGTGGAACAGCAGCCATTGTACATTTTTTCCTCAATCATTTTTACAAAGTGCCATTAATGAGCTTATTTTTACTTGACATCAGCCAGTGAGATACAGCTGAAATGCTGATAAAAACAGGAAACAATGTAAAATGACATACATAGAGAAGGTTCAAGTCAGCAATTCAATTATTTTTCTCTGATGTTTTGCTACACTGAGTGCTTTTTTACCAGACAAATTCCTTATGTATTTAATAAAACCCTTCTTTTTCTTCTCTTCCTTTCCCCCGCTCTATTCCTTTTCCCTTTTCCCCTTGCCTTTTCCCCCATTGTCTTCATTTTCATTTGTATATTCAGAATTTTTTAAAAAAAATTTATGTATTTTAAATTAAGAAATATATTAAAATACTTGGCCCCTGACTGTTTTTCACAAGCTTCTTGTTCAGTATTTCCATTACCAAGGTGCAGGTTAGTTACACACACAGAAACTGAACGGTTCCAGATACAATGTTTAGGTTACATCTAAAATGTTCTGCAAGTTAGCTTAGCTTCTCACGTAGCTTCTCTATAAAATCACCCCAAAGGTTTTTTATTCTTATTGCAAAAGGGAAGGCCTTTTATTTTCTATCCTTTCATAAAATGCTTTCTTCTATTCTAGGCAAAATTCCAGGTTGGCAAAGGACTAGCACGAACTGGATTCTTGGAGGACCACCAACATCCAGCTTGCCTGAATGAAGTCTGCTTTTCTGCTTACATTCTTGATGCCCTTCTTGACTACAAATTGGCTAGCTAAACAGATAGGGGCTTCATAACTTTGGAGTATAAATTGTACTCAAATGCTGTTCTGGAAGAGTACGTTTATACCATAGTACTAGGAGCACAGAGATCCAGCTACTTTTCCAACAAATGCTCCTAGATGACAGCTACCTGGTTATCGATGTCATTCTTAATTAAGAATTATAAATCCTGTGCTTAACCTCAGCTCAAGCCTCCCTTGGAGAATGCTTGGCAGGTGATCACTTCCTTGTAAAGCACATTCATTTAGCGAACCTTTCCACCCTAAATTTTGGGTCTGTTTGGTATGCACCAGTGAAGGATACCTACTACCATTGTAGGAATATGAAATTGTGAACTGTAGAATACAAATTTACTACTTGCTGTACAAGTCGGGTTTAAGACCAGTTGCTTAGCTACTGTTCAAAACTGTGACAAACCAACCCCGAATATGTTACTTATGACCCAGAGTCGAAGTTCCAACATCTGCCCTCCCCCACAGTTAGATGACTATATTTTAGGTGCTTGGCAACTGGCCTGCATTCATGACTCTTTACAGTGCCCCATAGTCACTTTGATTACAATTTACAACATTTCTGCCAGAAACCAGCATTTACTTCCATTTTTCTAGCAAAAAAAAGCCACATAGCTAAAAATGGGTTAACAACTGCAGTGTTTGCTTTACAACTGCTGCAAAAAAGGTACTAAAATTAGGTTTGGTCACATGGTAACCCACTATCCAATTATCATGATTTACAGTGAAAGTTGTGGGCTCAATTACAGTCCTAAGTCAAAAACTCCATGTAGTGGATGGAGTACATTGTACACTGAAATAGGAGGCAGTATCAGTGTTTTTACTTAACTTTTTGCGGTTCTGTAGTAGAGCCTTCTGGGTTTGTAAAGACAGGCTTGCCTTCCCATGATTGCGTCTAAAAATTCTGAAACCCCTGAATTAGAGCAAGCGGGAAGATGATTGGCACACCAATGATACCTTCAATCCATTACAGAAAATAAATGTCACTGTAAATACCAATGTTACATTTTAACATCTCACATAATGCAACTGTACATCCACTCCATATATTGCTATTTACTGCAGAAAAAAAATTCATCGTTTAAAATGTCTGATCATGAACAATTTTAGGGGTATGCATGACAATCCCTTCTGTCAACAACCGTTTAAATCTACGTACTTGTCTTTTTCATTTTCTTCATGCTTGCTTAAATTACACAACTGGAGTGTGTCAAGTTGCTGGGTCACCTCCTCTGCCCAACGACAGTTGACAAGTTCTCGCAATTGAAGTGGAGCTCTGCAAGGAAAGGTTTTGAGTAAAAATCCTTCTTTTTAGAGGAAGAAAATAGAATTGA
>BHFT01010823.1:0-11946 GCA_004320025.1 Laticauda laticaudata
TCTTCCGGATGTGTCGTTGGTTCATCAGTTTTGTGCATTTCATTTTGTAGTCGGCAGTTACAGTTCAATTGCAGTAACAACTCATATTATCAATTCCATATCCTAATATTACTAAAAAAAAAAAAAATTATGCTTATTGACTATACTAATATTAGTCATCATCTTTTGAGTATCAATACTTTAAACAATTTATTCTATAAAACAAATCAAATAATCATAACAAATCAATCCTAAAAAACCCTTTATAGATATAGTATTTAATGTTTTCTATTATCGTATTTTATCATCTACCATTTGATAAAAAAGATCCCAAATTCATAAAATTGTTCATCTGTGCTTGCTCTCTACTTTCAAAATGTTCAATCTACTCATCTCAGCACATTCCAATATTTTCTTAATAATTTCTTCCTGTAATGCGTATGTTCTCATTCTTCCAAATTTTTAGCAAAATACAATTCCTAGCCGGCTGTTAATACATTTACAATCAATATTTCAAGGCTTTATATGATGTGTCAGGAAAATTCCCAATAAAAAAATCTCTGTTTCAAGGTCTATGTGTTTTTTGTCATTTTCCAACCAAATGTTGAATTTTAGTCCAATATTTTCTGGCAACCTCACAAGTCCACCACATATGAATAGTATTGAGCCGGTATCTGATGACATTTCCAACATTTTTCAGATTTTTTCTGAACATTCTTGCTATTTCTTGTCGGGGGAAGTGCCACCTGTAAAAACTCTTATACAAGTTTTCTTTATATTGCTGTTGACATTGTCATTTTATAATTTTTTGAGACCAACAATTTTTGCCATTTCTCATAAATCAATCCATATCCAAAATTCTTCCCCCAAGCCAATCATAGTTTCTTTAACTTGTTCTTCCTTCTAACTTAATTCCCAATAAATAACCATATAATTTTTTAATCACCTTTCTCATCAGTACCCATCAATTCTTATCTAAATCAGTCTGTTTGTCATTAGAATCCTTCTGTTTTAAAATCTTCATCATATCTTGAGTGTATTTGCGCATATGAAACCAATTCATCCTTATACCTTGTTCTCTAAGCCTTTGGATCGATTTAAGTCCACCCTTTTCATCTAACTGTTGTTCCTTTTTTATAGATCATAGGATAGGAAAATGCTTCAATATAGTCGATAACCAATAACTGGAATTTTCAAATAACATTCGTTTTTTTTATCTTCTCCCAATTGAACCACAAAGGACTTCCCTATATAATGTCTTCTGAAATACCCCTGTGTTTTAGTTCCCTTGTACCATAAAAAAGCATGCCAGCCCAACAGTAAATCATGTCCTTCTAATGTCAACAATCTATTGCTTTCTAATGCTTATCCATTCTTTGACCCACTATTCAAACTTTTGCAGGCCCACCCTAGATAATAACAATTCCAATTAGGCAGGCCAAAACCTCCTCTAATTCTAGCATCTTGCAAAAGCTTTAACTTTATTCTCGCTCTTTACCTTGCATATTAAACTTCAACATGATTTTAATAAAGTTCTTCCAAAAATAGTTCTTTTCCAAGTCTAATTTGTATTGTTTGAAAGAGAAATAAAATTCCGTGGGTAAAATATCAATCTCAATTGGTTGAAATTCTCCTATTAATGACAATTGCAAGTTTTTCCATTTCTTTCCAAGTCTGTAATTATCTGTTGTGTTGAGTTTAGTCATAATTATTCTCTTTTTAAGTGCTACATCTTGCTGTCAAATATATCGCCCAGATACTTAACCTTATTTGTAACTTGGATTTTCAAAAGATTCTGTCAGTTCTTTCTCTTTGTACTCGTAACAGTATATTTTGTAATCTTTGTTTTATCTTTATTATTATCAAGCCAGCCATCTCACCATATGATCTCTAATCTTTCACAATAACTGAGCGTTCTACGGGTCTTCCAGATAAAAGCTAAGTCGTCAAGCAAAAAGCTTGTAGTTTATGTATACTATACTTATTTTAATTTTCTTACCTTTATTATACTATTTGATCATCCCTAATATTCTATTCACACTTTCCAGTCAATACGAATACAAGGAGATAAGGGACACCCTTGCTTGTGCCTTTCTTAATATTAATAAGACTGTAAATTCCTCCCCATCATTACCTTTGCCTGTCAGTTATATTATATATGCTTCTATGCTGAATAATTTTCTGGGCAAAACCCATCTGTATCAATAGATATTACATAAAACTCCGTATCACGTATGTCAAAGCCTTATATGACAGCATCTAGAAATATCAAGCCAATTTGCTGTCTCAGGATGAGCCTCCATAATATTCCAAAAGTATCCAAGATTACATCTCATTTGTCTCCTAATTTTATCTCATTTGGCAGAATCCTTTGATCTGCGTGTGAATTTATTAAGTATTTTCAGATCTTTCTGCAAATTGAAGACACATTTTATAATCATGCATTCAAGTAAGGAAATAGGTCTATAATTTCTTAATTGCAACGGTCAGCCTCTTCTTTTGGAATAAGTGTAATATAAGCCTCTATTCATGTTTTGGGTGTCATCTTCCTTTAACATAACTTCATTCAAACTTACTAACAATGGGATGCTACAATGATTCTTGAAATTTTTTATAGTTCTGCCGGAAAGCCCATCTGGACCATGGTGCTTTCCCAATTCGTTTTGTTCTCTTAAATGGCTTCCATTCAATTCCATCATTGTTATATTCTTCTAACATATTCTTCAGTCTCTTTAGGTATCATTCGGGTAAGTTAACATTCTAGTAAATACTAGTTTAAATATTTTACCTCATCATATTCTCTTGTTTTATATAAGTTGCCCATGAAATCTCGAAATAATTCCTTTTCTCCTTATTACCACAACAAACTTGGCCTTGACATCTATTAGTTTCAATATTTTTCTTGATTCCTTCTCCTTTCTCAGTTTATATGGTAGCCATCTACCATGTTTATTTGCATCTTTCAAAATAATTCTGTTGAAATGTTCCGAATTTTCTGTGCCAGTTCTTCTTACTCTATTAATTACCATTTATATGCTTAATAACATCCAGTTTCAATGAATACATTTTTCTGTGGCATTTTCTGTAATTCTTTTTCAAGTCTTTTATATTTCATCTTCCAAGGTCGTGGAGAGGCATTGTCTTTTCGCTAATATCTCTTTTTTCTTGTATAATCTATTATAAATCAAACTCTAGCATATAGCCCTTCATGTATCCAAACATTCTGTATTGATAGTATCTTCTTTTTGTTTATCTTTAAAGAAAAAACACAATTCTTCTCCATCCATTGTATAAAGTCTTTACTCCTTTAATGTGTTGTTAAATGATCCATCTCGATCTTTTTTGTCCCTTCCATTTAATATGTCATTGGGACTATGGTCTCTGCCACAAGTACTATATTTCCAATACTTCGTTTCTTGCAATAATGGATAATTAATTTCTGTGAAATCCAAAATCCATATCTAATTCTGGACCATGATAAATGTCATTAAGAGTAAAAAAGTATATTGTTTAGTTCTAACATATTCCTATTCCTCTCCAAATATCTTAAGGTAATTCATCTGTCCATTTTAAAAAAAGATTAGGGAGAACCTCTTTCTATTTGTTTTATTGTTGTGTTATATAGATCCAAATTTATGTCCACAATTCCATTAAAGTTACTCACCATCATAATTATATTAACATTAGTCCAGTCTAATATTTCATATGTAGTTTTTTATAAAACTCTTCTTGTTTATCAATTTCCAGAGCATAAATTGCAATTAAGGAGTATTATTTCTATTATTGTCATATTTCCACCATTAATAACTCTAAGCCGTCTTCATCCTGCTAAATCAGTTTTTGCTGGAATATTCCTCTTTAATGTAGAGAACCACTCCGGCTTTCTTACATTGCAGTCAAAAGAAGTAAATATTTTCCCTAATTTTGGTTCTGTACTAACAATTGCCTCTGTTGCTTTTTTAAATATGAACTTCTTGCTAGCAAAATTATAATCAAATTTTTAATTTCCTCTAATTTATGAAAGGTTTTCCTTTCTTTTTAACCAGCTGAGTTAAGTCCATTTATATTTCATTGTAATCAGTTTTTTTTCTATCCATGATTATGCTTTATATTTAGGTCTAACAAGCTCTCGTGGCTCTCACTTCACGTTGTTCTACTGTCTACCTGTCCACCCTACAACTCCTTTCTCTTTTTCAATCTTCACAGTTGTTCCCTCCTGAAACTCCAATTAATGACCTCTTTCTCTGCCTCCTCTCTTCTTCTTCCAAAAAAATTCTGCGTAGAAAGTTCTGCTTTTTCAAATGCGATCAATTTCTATGTCTCTGCCTCTTCCACATAAAGATTTAATCCTTTCTGGGTATCAGCCATCTATAGTCACTTATTTCAGTAGCATTTTGGTCAGAAAATCGGGATTTTCTTTCTCATCCTTCTCACTCTTCTAGGTAATTTGTTTTAAAACCCACAAATTCTCATTTGCCTTTATATTTCAATGTTTTCTCTCTTACCACTTGTAATATTTGTGTTTTTGCATGATTTTTTGGTAAATCTAATATGGACTTCCTTGGTAATTTATTTCTCATCGCATATCTTGTATAAACTCGATATTACCTCATCTACTCCATCCATCATCTGTAATTTCCAGAACATCTTGCCAACATCCTATCATTATGCGCAGCCAAATTTTCTCCTTTTTCCTCTTCTATATTTTGAAATCTAAGATAAAATTCTGCACCTTTCCATCCTCCACCTCAACATTTCCCACTTTGTTTTCTTGTTCTACCACCGTTAATCAAGTGTCAATATTTTCCAATCTTCTCCTCTCTTTGATTTTCCTTCTCCTCAATTTTTTGAATCCTCCTCTACTTCCCCATCAATTTGTTTAATATTTTCATCAGTTTTCTCTATTTTTTGTGTCAATAGCATCTATTTTGTTATCTTAATATCTTGGATTCCTTGCATAAGCATTCTGTAAATTTACTTTTTCTTGTTCTTTATCTTGTTCAACTTGTCTGAATTAAATGTTGCCTTCAGATGGTGGGGAAGCAGAGGTAGAGCGCAGAAATTGCGAATTGGTTTGTGTTTCCTGCTCATTTAATGCTTCCCAAAGCTTCAGATTCTCTTTTGAACTTTAATTCCAGCTGAATAGAGTAGCCAATTATAGTCCCCCAAAATAAAAAAAGTCCAATCGTAAAAAAGGCCCGAAACCAAAGAAGAAAAAAAAAAAAAAAAAAAAAAAAAAAAAAAAAAAAAAAAAAAAAAAAAAAAAAAAAAAAAAAAAAAAAAAAAAAAAAAAAAAAAAAAAAAAAAAAAAAAAAAAAAAAAAAAAAAAAAAAAAAAAAAAAAAAAAGAAAAAAAAAAAAAAAAAAAAAAAAAAAAAAAAAAAAAACAAAAAAAAAAAAAAAAAAAAAAAAAAAAAAAAAAAAAAAAAAAAAAAAAAAAAAAATAAGGTGAAAAAGGAAAAAAAGAACACACCAAAGACATGAAACAGAGACCCTAGGAAGACCAACAGGAACCTATGGAACAGCTCGTCTTGCCCTACAAAGAGGTACTACAGTAAAATCAATAAGATACTACACAGCATTCACAATCAAGACTGCCTTCAAAACAGACAAAAAAATAGCAGCCATCCTTAGAAACCCCAAAAGACAAAATTGACCTGGAAAAACCAAGGCATATACGGAAAATTGCCCTGTTACATCATGTCCGCCACATAACATTGGACAGACCAATAGAAGAATAAGTTACCCGCCTAGATCGAAACACAAAAATGCAGTAAAAAAGCTGGAAACACACCTCTCACTATCCAACACATGAAAACCACAGGTCAACCAACATCAACTTCAATGGCAGCTAAAACCGCAGCACATAGAAAACCCCAACCACAGAATCATCAGAGAGCCATAGAGCATTGAAAAAAGACCTGAAAGCATGATAGAAGAGATGATTCCAGGCAGACTGTCAAATCATTTGGAAGCCTGGCACTCTCCAATAGAAAGATCTCCACACCACAAACAGACAAACACCTGAGCACAAACAGACTCCCTCTGATTGCCTCCAACTCAAACACCCCCCACCAGGCACCCAGGTGAAACTAGCTCCTAATGGATAGCAGCCGTCCTTTCACACGACCAGCAATCAGCATTGGAAAAGCCTCCAACACAAGAACAGAGTGCCTTTGCCAGCCAATCAAGAGCCACAAACAGACAGAAGAAACCAGAAACACCAATCAATCAAACTCCAAGTCCAATGAACACAGACCCAGGTTAATAGCCAATCAGAAGAGACCAGCCCTCAAAATTGGAAACCAGAAGGAAGTGAGACACACTTCCATTCAGAAAGCCTGATGATGGCAGATGAGATTCTGGCTGAAACGGTATGCTACAACTTTTAACCAGAACTACCAATGAGCTACAACTTTAACAGAACTACAATGACGTGGATAAATACCCGAAGGAAGCTAAACAGCAACAATATATATATATATATATATATATTATATATTATATATATATATATTATAAATAATATAATATATATATTATATATATATATATGCTGTTCAGCTTCCTCGGGTATTATCCCACGTCATGTAGTGCTGTTAAAGTTGTAGCAACGTCTCAGCAGAATCTCATCTGCCATCATCAGGCCTTCTGTATGGAATGTGGGTCTCACAGCTTCTCGGTTTCAAAATTCAATGGCTGTCTATTCTGATTGGCTAGGAGTCTAGGTTCTGTGTTCACTGGACTTGGAGTTTGATGATTTGGTTGTTTCTGGTTTCCTCTGTCTGTTTTGTTGGCTTTGAGTGGCTGGCAACACTCTGTGCTGTGTTGAAGGCTTGCAGTGCACTTTGGCTTCGTCGTGAAAGGACGGCTGCTGATCCATTAGGAAGCTAGGTTTCACCTGGTGCCTGGTTGGGGGGGGTTGGTTTTTTTGTTTTGGGAGTTTGGAGGCATCAGAGGGGAGTCTGTTTTGTAGCTCATGTGTTTGTCTGTTTTGTGGTGTTGGAGTCTTTCTATTTGAGAGTGCAGGCTTCCAAATGATTGACAGTCGCTGGAATCATCTCTTCTATTCATGCTTTCAGGTCTTTTTTTCAATCTCTATTGCGCTCTCTGGCATGATTCTGTGTTGGCGGTTTTTCTATAGTGGCTGGAGGTTTAGTGCCATTTGGAAGTTGATGTTGCTGAACCTGTTGTCTTCAGTGTTGGACTAGTGAGGAGTGTGTTCCAGCTTTTTTACTGCATTTTTGGGTTCATCTAGGCGGGTACTTATTCTTCTATTGGTCGTCCAATGTATTGTGCTGGACATGATGTACGGGAATTTCGTATATTGCCTGGTTTCCAGGTCATTTTTGTCTTTGGGGTTTCTAAGGATGGCTGCTATTTTTTTGTCTGTTTGAAAGCGTCTTGATTGATATGCGTGTTAGTATCTTATTGATTTTTCTGTAGAGTACCTCTTATGTGGGCAAGACATGCTGTTCCATAGGGTCTGTTGGTCTTCTAGGTCTCTGTTATGTCTTGTGTGTTCTTTTCCTTTTCCCTTTTTCTTCTTTGGTTCGGCTTTTACGATTGGACTTTTTTATTTTTGCGACTATAATTGCACTCTATCAGCTGGATTAAAAGTCAAAGAGCAATCTGAAGCTTTGGAAGCATTAAAATGAGCGCAGGAAACCAAAACCAATTCGGCATTTCTGCCTCTACCTCTGCGTTCCCCACCATCTGAAGGACAACATTTTAATTCAGACAATGTTGAAGCAAGATAAGACAAGAAAAAAAGTTAAAATTTACAGATGCTTATGCAAGGAATCCAAGATATTAAGATAAAAATAGATGCTATTGAACAAAAAATAGAGAAACTGATCGAAAATATTAAACAAATGATGGGGAAGTATTGAGGAGGATTCAGCATTGAAAGCCTCCAACACCAAGAACAGAGTGCTGCCAGCCAATCAAAGCCACAAAACAGACAGAAGAAACCAGAAACCACCAATCAATCAAACTCCAAGTACCAATGAACACAGACCCAGGCTTAATAGCCAATCAGAAGAGACCAGCCTCAAATTTGAAACAGGAGGAAGTGCAGACACACTTCCATTCAGAAGCCGATGATGGCAGATGAGATTCTGCCTGAAACGTTGCTACAACTTTAACAGAACCTACAATGAGCTAACCTTTACAGAACTACAATGACGTGGGATAATACCCGAAGGAAGCTAAACCAGCACCAAATGTAAGTACCCGCGAGAGCTTAAAAAAAACAAATATATATATATATATTATATACTATATATGTGTGTGTGTGTGTTGTGTGTGTGTGTGTGTGGTGTGTGGTGTGGTGTGTGTGTGGGTGACTAGGGACTGAAAATCAGTGGTGCATATGGGTAGATACTCCATCATGATTCTATCTTTGCTATATATTGTGCCATCCACATTGTCTTCAGTGTTATTCACCTTACAACACTAAGAATTAAGAAAGGAGAGGAACGGGGAGGAAGAGGAAGATAGAAGTAAACGCATTACAGTAATTCTAGCGGAAATTGGAGGCAATTAATAAAAAGAAAAGAAAAGAAAGAAAGAAAAGAAAGAAAGAAGGAAGGAAGGAAGGAAGGAAGGAAGGAAGGAAGGAAGGAAGGAAGGAAGGAAGGAAGGAAGGAAATTTCACCTTCTCTGACTTCCCTTGAGCCAGTGAAGGCAAAATTTCCTTCATCAGGTCAGTTCCCCTGGCATTGAGCCAGGATATTACAAGAGTTTTGTTTTGTAATGGTTGGGGTTATGATTGTTGTTAGGCCTGAGTACACTTCAATGTTACTGTCTTTTTATTTCTACTTGGTTTCTTTTTGTTACTTGGTTTTACTTTTGTTACTTTTTGTTTTACTTGGTTTCTTTTTTGTTTTAACTCTAAGTTAGCCAAGCAGAATCACAATTTGCAAGGTGTGTGCCATATAAATAGATTAATCAATTTATCAAACATGTAAAATATGGAACTGCTAAGTAGCTATTGATCAGAAATCAATTAAGAGAGTAATGCAAAAGTTCTCACCAAAGCCACCACAAATACCCTATTTTTCCAGCTGAAAACCTGCTTCATACCTACTACTACTGAAGCAAGGTTGAAAGTAAATCAACCAAGCTACCAATAGAAATCATAAGAAGATGGGTTTGGAGCATGGGTGGTATTCAGCAGACTCTGACCAGTTCTGGAGAACCGGTAGCAGAAATTTTGAGTACTTTGGAGGACCAGCAAATACCACCTCTGACTGGAGATTTTACAGTATCCTTCCCCTGCCACTCCCACCAAGCTACGCCCACAGAACCGGTCGTAAAAAAATTGGAATCCCACCACTTTGGAGGTGTTCAGAAACCGCTGGGAGTGCTACAAACCCAGTATGCGGAAGAGCATTAGGTGAAAGTGAGCTAATGTTGACACCAAAAAAGAGAATAATGGTAAATTAAGGGCATTCTTTTGTTCACTGGCAACACTGAGCTCAATTATATGTAATGTTCCTCATATAACTATCTTAAATCAATTTAGCATCAACAAAAACATTCTGAAATCCTAAAATGGTCCTAGTTAAAAAAAAAAAGACCTTAGAAATAATATTTACCTTTTCCTTTGACAGCAATAGGAGGCTTCACTTTTTCTTTTGAGATATCTATGGAAATATTCATTAATTCGTTTGTTTTGTTTTGCATTTTTTCTTTTGAAAAAACCCCCACATTTTTGGGTGCTTTTAAACCTTCATTTGATGTAACAAGACTATATATCGCTAGATCAAAAATAAAACCAATCATTATTGTTTCCTTCCACAATTTTTACCACTTTTGTTGTAAATTCTGTGGCTCAAAGAGAATTTCTTCACCATTTTTGCAGTCTGAAAATAAACTTTAAAAGTCTTAAAACTTTAAAAATATTTGTCTTTACCCTTTTTCTTCTGGGTTTCCATGGTCTTCATTGATTTTTCTTTCTCAGGCTCTGTGTAAAAGCACAATGAGCAAATATTACTTACATCTAGCAATTAATAATCCCAAACTGAAGCTGCATCAAAATAACATGCAGTTTCGTAGCTGAATTTTGAGTTGGATATACTGCAAATTCTTTTCATGCTAGCAGTAGTAAGTATCAATACTGTGTTTCTCACAAAATAAGGCTGGGTCTTAGTTGTTGTTTTTTTACCCCTGAAAAAATGGCTAGACCATCTTTTCAGGGGTGACTTAATTTCCTCCCCACCTAGAGCGGCCCATACACACGTACCTCACCGTGAGGCTGCTTCTATCGTCCAATGAAAGCTCCCCAAAGGCAGAGTCCCCAGCCATTTCAGGGCATGGCATGATTGCCCGTGTCCCCTCGCCTTAAAGCAGACTCTTTGGGGCGATGGAAGCTCCCCAAGTGCAGTCACCAGCCACTTCGATTGGCCAGTAAAAGCGGCCTCGTGGCAAGGGGAGTGTTTGTGTGCACTTGCCCTGAGGCTGCTTCTACTGGCCGATCAAAGTGACTGGTGATTGTACTTGGGGAGCTTCCATCACCTGAAAGAGACTGCCTAAATGCGAGGGGACATGGGCAGCCATGCCACGTCCTCCATCAGCCATGAAGCGGCTGGTGACTCTGCCTTCAGGGAGCTTCTATCGGCTGATGTTCTATTGGTAGATCAGGGTATTCTAACCTAGGCTACCTGCAGGGCACTCTTAAAGGCAAGTTTTCTCCCCCCCCCTTGCCCTTCCCCCCCATTTCTCTTCACCTCGTGTAGTTCTAACGAACAATGTGAGAAATGGCGGGGAAACGCATGGTTTAAATAGGCCTAAATTTTTTGGGGGGGGCTTAACTTCACCTCGTGCCTAGAAATCATGCTGGGCCTTCCTATTGGTGGAGGCCGTATTGTTGGAGAAACACGGTCGTTAAAATCATGAGTGGAATCTAACTTTTTTCAAGCAGGGATTGGACAGAAAAAGAACTGCACTTATGTGACTCTTTTCATGATCACAGCACATTTCCTTTGACTGAAATGTATTCTGTTCATAAAGAACATTAGATGCTTCTTCATGTAAGCATCAAAGCAATCCCAACTTTATGGCTTGATTATCTAAAATTTTTTGCTACTATACAAACAACAGGTGACCAATCAAGCTGAATGTCAATAATGGATGGTGTTGCCTTTTGACATTTCAGATTCCAGAATTAGTAATGCTTCGACAGAAGTACAGGGGGCAGAAATAGATGGACAGAAATAAATGGGGAATGATATCTTGAAAAGCTCCCGGTCATTTCAGATCTTCTTGTATCTCACTCAACTGGAATGAAAGAAGATTGTAGCTTTCAGCAATCCTAATTGCATTCAATTATAATTTGCCTGACGTGATGTGGCATTTTAAATGCAAGACTTTTAAAAGTCACGGAAAAGTATAACACCAAGCAATGAGTTGTGGAACCTATTTGCTAAGACAAGTCTCTGTGGGTACTAGATACTCAAATAATTTCCTACTTGCCTGACAATGTCTCGATATATGAATATACAAGGATGGTTATACTTTGTCAGATCATAAATTCTTTTACTTAATTAGAAGCTGCATGTTTCATTCCAACTTCCAGTTGCTTTATTTAAGATTTCATTTATTTAACAGCAATTATAATCTATTCCTACTCTAAAAGAATTCTGGGTGGCTGTTAACAACATACAAATCAGATTAAAATATAAAGAACAATCTCAAAGCACAAAACAACAATATACATGATTGCTGTTGACAAAAATTGTTGTAATACCAAGGAGGATTTGTCCTCTTTCTTTCTTGTGTAAAATAGCTTCCCTTTTGTCATTCCTGTGCATGGCATAGCAAAGTAAAAATTTAGATTTCAAAAAGTAAGTTCACTTTCACTTTCTCTACCAGTTTGCTCCTCATAATCCTCATGCAGGTAAAGCCCCTGTCACACTGCACCAACGGATGGAAAGAGGATGTAAAACGGAGAAAAACACTTGCC
>BHFT01010824.1:0-15141 GCA_004320025.1 Laticauda laticaudata
CAACACATCTGAATTTTGGTTACACGACAATTGGGGATCACACAGTTGTGTGAAAAATGGTTGTCACTTTTTTCAATGCCATTGAAACTTCGAACGGTCACTAAACAAACTGTTGTAATTTGAGGACTGTCTGCATGGTTGTTCTGTATTCTTGGAAATAGAAATATACCCATTGCATAATGTATCTTTTCTTCTCTACTTTAACAGTCACCTGTATTGGAAACATACATGCAAACTTATTTTTAGACTTGGTTGTTTTTCTGCATTTTCTTTCTAAAAAGCAAAGAAGACTTTGTCTTTTATCTTCTCTTTGAAGCACCTGATGTTTAAACTGATAAATTTTTAACCCCAGATTGAGGATTAAAGGCAGTGAGGGTTGGGGAAAAAAACACCCTTTTAAAAAAAAGGGTAGGAAGGAACGAAAGTTATTTAAGAAGGTCCATGCTTCAGAGCAGAGAATGTAGATCCAAAATTCAGAATAGATGGATGTTTGTCTATTTCCATACACCATAATATTATTAAACCAGTTTTTATTATGAACTAGCCTGTAACCTAGCGTTGCCCAGGTATTTATCCTAATCCTATGTGAGATAGGAAAAACCCTGATTTCGGCAACCCGGAACAAACGTAATTTCTTATGTTGGATTTCCCTCCTCACTAGAGAGAGCCCTCTTGTGGAGTACTGTGAAGCCGTTACCGTGGCAATTCCACAGGGCTGTGCAGTAGAAGCCATTTTACGGCAGTACGGTAGAAGCCATTTTAAGGCACAACAAGTTGCATCTTAACAGAACATACACCCCGAGGAGTGTTAGGGGTGTCTTATCCCCACAATATTTGTTTCCAGAGAGTAAGTCATCTGTATACTAAGTTTGATTGAAATTGTTTGAGGCATTCCAGAGTTATGCTGGAATACATTTTAAAAAATAATTTATAGATATAATGATCGCAGTTCAAGGGCACAGAGCAGGATTTGATCGACCCGCAGCCTCTTAAAAGCAGGATGGCAAAAATAACAACATCAACCAAAATTCAATTAAAAGTCTCTGAAAGAAGAATATTTTGACCGTCTATCACGCAGCTTGTCGCCAGCCGTAAGATAGCCAGGAGGAATCACACAACTGGGACAGTTACAGAGAAAAAACACACAACAAAGCCTCAGCTTGCCGCATAGAAAAATCAGTGGCAAAAATGTGGTTTGTGACCGAGCATCTCTAGCAGGTTTTAATGATCGGATTAATATATAACTGCAGGTAATCCTTGACTTACAACAGTTCACTTAATGGCCATTCAAAGTGGCAACGGCACTGAAAAAAGTGGCTTTAGAATTAGAATTAGAAGAACTTTATTGTCATTGTACAAGTACAGCGAAACTGTAGATGCATCCCAGCAACTGTTCGCAATACAATAAAACCAAAGCACTTAAAAATGAAGATAAGAAAAATAGAGTACCCATTTATGGACATTCAGTGACAGATTGTTCAGTGAACACCAGATAGACAGGTTCTCTACTTCTGCCCTATATGCCGTCTCATCCTCTCTGGAGATGAGACCAATCACGGTCATGTCGNCAGACAGACAGGTTCTCTGCTTCTGCCCTATATGCCGTCTCATCCTCTCCGGAGATGAGACCAATCACAGTTGTGTCGTCTGCAAACTTTATGATGGTGTTTGTTGCATGGCTTGGTGAGCAGTCAAAGGTGTACAAGGCATATAGCAAGGGGCTCAAGACACAACCCTGGGGGGAACCAGTACCGAGTGTACCGCGTGTAATAGTGGAAGAAAGGTGGGGGCCAAGTCTTACAGACTGTGATCTGTTTGTCAAAAAGTTCTTAATCCAGGAGCACGTGTGGGTGGGGACCTGCAGATTATACAGTTTGGTTACTAGTATATCTGGGATGATCCTGTTAAATGTAGAGCTGTAGTCCACAAAGAGCATCCTCACATAGCTCTCCAGATGACACATAGTTCTCCAGATGACTCAGCGCTCTATGAAGTGTGATGGCCACAGCATCCTCTGTAGATCCATTTGCTCTATAAGCAAACTGATGTTGATCAAAGGAGGGTGGGAGACAGTCTCTGATGTGCTGTGAAACTAGTTGCTCAACCTTCATAATGGAGCTTGTTAACACGATGGGCCTATAGTCATTGAGTGTTGATATTTGTTTTTTGGGGGAACAGGGATGATGGTTTCAGCCTTCAGGCATTGTAGGATGATGGCATGTGTTAAAGATAGATTGAACAGCTCTGTAAGTATTTCTGCCAACTGGTCAGCACACGCTTTAGCTACTGCACCAGGAATGCCATCAGACCCTGCAGCTTTCTTGGGATTTACTGCTGTCAATGTTTTTCTCACCTCATGCACCTGAAGAGCGAGAGGTGCAGTGTTGTGGTCCTTGTGAGGCAGTATGTCCAGGTTTTTGGTGGTCTCAAAAGCATGCAAAAAAGCTGTTTAGCTCCTCTGCCAGAGTGCTACTTTTCTCGCTGTTTATTGGGCCCTGGCCTTTATATTTGGTCAGGGCCTGTATCCCCCTCCACATCTGCCGTGGGTCACTGTTAGCAGTCAGCGTCACAGTCAGTGTTGGATGTATATTTTATGTATACTCGTAGATATTGTACTCTCTAATTGCAAATGGAGACGTGGGTACTCTATTTTTCTTATCTTCATCTTTAAGCGCTCTGGTTTCATTGTATTGCGAACAGTTGCTGGGGTGCATCCACATTTTTGTTGCACTTGTACAATGACAATAAAGTTCTTCCTATCTTCTTACACTAAGCTGGCAGGAACAGCTAACACCCAAGAAGATAGGCTCGAGATCCAAATGGATCTTAACAGACTAGAACACTGGGCCCGATCTAACAAAATGAAATTCAATGCAGAGAAAAGTCAAGTCCTACTACACTTAGGCCAGAAAAACCAAAAGTACCCATCTAGACTGGGTGAAACCAGGCTCAATAGCAGGAACTGTGAGAGGGATCTTGGAGTCTTAGTGGACAACCAGCTAAATAGGAGCCAGCAGTGTGCAGCCAAAAAAGAAAGCTACATTTCAATAAAATCACAAAGAATGAAGCGTTATGTGAAGGGTGAGGAAGATGGGTGGTTAAGAAATATTAAAATATATTAAGATTTCTTTAAATCTCCTATTGGTAAAATTACAGGCAGCTGTTTTATATCTTGCAGCAAAAGGATAATAAAATTCGGGGAGGGGAAGAATATGCCGCAGCAGCCCGCATGTTTCAGTCCTGTCCCTTCGCTGCTTCCGGGCCGTGGAGGAGCCCAAAGGGCCCGACTTCCTCCCGGCTTCTCCTCCGACCCGCCCTCCACTCACCTCCCAGGAGCCGCTTCGGTCCTCCAAAGAGCACAACAGGAACCGCCAACGACGTTAACCTCCCTTGGATGATGAGCCGGAAAAGGAAATGCCTCTGTTCTCCTTTCCTCCACATCCTCCCTAGCAATCTTATACTCTATCGTTTCAAGTTCCACCTCTCTCCCGCCGGTTGAAGGTAAATAGTAGCGATGCCGCTGCTGTCGTTTATTCTCTGCTTTCTAGGAGCGAGTGTTGCTTCTTTGTGCAGCGCCCTCTAGTGACATAAAGTTGAAAATCACGATCATTGTATCTACCTTAAAGCCTTTGCAAGAAGTTTTCAATAATTTCGTGGTCACTTTAATAGATAAAGGATAAATGGAAGGGACCTTGTAGATCATCTAGTCCAGGGATCACCAACCTTTTGGACCTCAGGGACCACTAAATTCAATAATTTAAAATTCCGCGGACTACTAGTTTGAATCCAGCACGCCACTTGCTGAAGCGCCTAGACTCCAGTGACAGGATGGGGTCCTTCAGGCACTTCACTTATAGTATAAGTTTTATTCCTAATAAGAAAAAGCAAAGGAAAAATAAACAGAAGTATCAACATGTAACAATAATAGTAGCATAACAAAATAATTTTTATTTATGTATTTATTTTTTAGTATATATTGTTTTTAATTCATAAATATTTACAATATATATAACATAGTATAATATGGAAATGACTTACACTAGTATATGTTTTTAGTAAAGTTTTTATTTATTTTGACTATAGTCAGGGCATATCATTTACAAAAAAGCAAAGGAAAAACAAGTATCAAACTATAACATGTTGATACTTGTTTGTTTTTCCTTTGCTTTTTTGAAAATGATATGCCCCGACAATAATCCAAATAAATAAAAGCAAACCATATACTAAAATAAAATAAAAGAGCAATTTACCCAAAATTAGGCAAAGGCAGGCAAGTTGGCTGGCAGCCCAGGAGTCAGACTCAACTGGGGCTGGTGGAGGCAGCAGGTAGGCAACCGGAACTGAGGCTCACTCACCAATTGGCAATGGAGCCTTCAGCAGTGATGAGTGGATGAACATGGCGGCCGGTGAGACAGGCAGCGATGGCAGGTGGTGTCAGCAAGAGCAGCGGGGCAGCCTGGGAGTTGGGACTTAACTGGGGCTGGCAGTGTTAGCAGGTAGGCAACCGAGCCGTGCTTGAGGGCTGACTCACCGATCTGCGATGGGACCTTCAGCAATGGTGGGCAGGCAAAGATGGCAGCTGGGCAAGGCAGGCAGCAATGGCAGGCGGTGTCAGCAAGGGCAACCCGGGAGTTGGGATTCAATTGGGGCTGTTGGCGGTGGCAGGTAGGCAACCGGGACTTGCAGAGCCTCACTCACCCAGTCCCAGAGAGATCAGATGACGCAGGGCTGTGGCGAAAGGAAGGCAGCGATGGCTGGCTGGCTAGCTGGCTGGCAAAGGCAGACTGCAGGTAGCCGTGGCGCACATGCTAGATAAGGAGTGACTAGGTGGATTGGATGGGAAGGAGCAGGGCCAGCCAGTGGCGTACCATTTGCCGGTTTTCCAAACTGCACAGAATCGTAACAACTGTTTTGCCTGAACTGAGCTGAACCAGTAAAATCCCACCTGATTGTAGTGTGTTTCTTACATATCTCTGTTAAGACTTGTGGACTTCAACTCGCAGAGTTCCTGGTTGAGGAACTCTGGGAGTTGAAGTCCACAAGTCTTAAAGTGGCCAAGGTTAGAGACCCCTGGCCTATAGTATACCTATATACCTATGGTATATAGTATACCTATGGCCTATAGGATACACCTATGGCCACGTCATTCTTTTTCTCTTTTATATTGACCCATATGCATTCTATGAGGTTTTAATCTTTGGTTTCATGCGTTTCTGTTGCAATATAGTTGTCCTTTACATACGGTGCAACTCCACTTCCTCTTTTATGGGGTCTGGTTTTTTTGAACAGTTTATATCCTTCTATCAGTATGTCCCAGTCATGGGTTTCATCCCACCAAGTTTCTGTTCGTCCAATTACATCATATCCTTCATGTATTAGTAGTTCGAGTTTACCCTGTTTGTTCCCCAGACTCTGTGCATTTGTATATGGGCACCTGAGATCTTTATGTCTGACTCTGGGTATGCTTCCTATGTTTCCACATTGCTCTATTAGTTATTTGTTCTGTGTCTTTTTGTTTCTAGGCAGATTCTCAACTTGATTTCCATCCATTGTTTCCATCCATCACCCTTTTTTCTGGTGCAATGGAAAACAAGTTAGAGGAAGCCGCTCAAATACTGGAATACTGCTAAAATATCACTCCTAGTCCTTCTTTTCTCTAGACTGGTCATACCTACATCATGCAACCGTTCTTCATGTTTTAGTGTCAAGACCTTTAAATTTTAGTCTTCAGGCCTTTAAAGATCAGTGTTGCCTATTTCCCAGGAGAAGATGACAGGCAGCATTTTAAAATCATGCAGTGTAATTGTAAAAACATTTGGGAAGATAAAGAATATGCACTGGCAGCCAACATTCAGACTATTTAGTTCTGTTTTTACGATGTGGAGCAAACCAAGCAGCCCTACTTGTCCCAGATTCTCTTCTGATCTATGCTCGATTCACCTTCCAGCTGCTACTTTGGCCCTGGGAAGAGCACAATTGCAACCCTCCAACATCCTGTGGGTAAGGTGGAAGAGGAAGTTTCTCTGCCCTTGTCCTCTTCCCGACATCCTTTCTAGCAATATTGTGTTTTAACTCCTTTCCCCTCAGCAGTTACTCTCCCTCCAGTTGGATGTTGGATTTCAGCCATCACTGGTGCTGCTATTAGATTGGTAATTTTCTAACAAGGGTGATTATAGAGCTCTACGTAGTGACGTAAGGCTGAAAATAGGCTCAGTATCTCTGACATTTTTAAGATTTTTTAATGAAGTGTCCTTTTCCATTGTTAGCCACTACATCCATAATTTTTCTCCAGGGCAATCAAATCATAGTATGTCCTTTGGGGTCTAGTAGGGACACCCTCATCATCGGTGCAACTGAGCCTGGAGCTTCTTTTGCAGGAACTAAACCAAGGGACAGCATCTTTGGGCTTTGGGGAGAACACAATAGTCAATCGAGGCAACAATAAATTCCCTTGTGGAAGCATTGAGACATTTCCAGCAGTTTTCTTCATCTTGGAAGCGGGATAAACCTCCCAAAGTACCCCATAAGACAGAAGCTTAAAGAGATACCTGTCCCTACTTACCTTTACAGATTAGCTCAGGTCGCCATCATAAAATGATCAAGGTCTGCGTTTGTATGTGCAGCTGAAACAATTGCCTTAGACACCTTCATCCCATTTAAAGAAGAATGAAATACAGGCAAAAACTTGAAGGGTCCACCCACATGCTTCAAACACATCTAGATAGGAGATTTATTTTCCAACGTGCTTCTTGGCAGGCCAAATCTCACTAGTAGGATGCGTCCTCTGAACAGCCTCCAATTTCCGGAGGGGTTAAGATTCCCAGCATAGAATGTTACCCAGGCAGTTTAACTCGCAAAAATATTGAGGGCACTAGTTCTGGAAATGTCTGATCTACAAGTGTCCTGCGCTTTATATGTTGGCTCTTAGTCCCCTCAAAACCTTTCCACATAGTAAAATGTATGGCTGATTTCCTTGCACTCCCAAATTTAGGAGATGGAAGCACACAGCTCAGCATCTCCAAGGGAACTAGCTTCACTCCTGGCCAGGCTGTCGGGATTATAAGTTTTGCAAATTGCCAATGTCTCTGTATTTCTTTAGCAGGAAATCCCATTAAGTCAAAGTGAGTGAGACATACACCCGACAGGGCCGAGAAAAAGAGCACTCAGAAAGGAACTGTCTATATTTGGTAAACAAAACTCGCACTTTTCAAATAAATGTTTGAAAGCATTGTAAAATGAATGACAGTATGTCTATGCACACAAAAATGTTTCTGCTCGACACTCATTTTTAAATTAGAAATTTAATATTCAATACACATAAAAACAATAGAACGTAAGCCACAAACAAGAAACTAGGAAAAATACCTCATTGTTATGCCTTCCCTCCTTTTTTCTATCAAGTAATTCTTATACACATTCCTGTTTGGGAATTGTGTCCCCTCAGCTAGCCAGAAGAAAACCCTTCTTAAAAAGGGATTCTCGCCTGAAGTCCATTCCTGAGATAAATCCAAGCCAACATTTCCCTTCCACATTGCTCACATCTGAGTGGAACAGGGAAAGACAAGGTATTTCATCAGGCTCAAGGTTGACTCAGTCTTTCATCCTTCCAAGGTCTGAAAAAACGAGGACCCAGATTGTTGGGGACAATATGCTGACTCTGTAAACTGCTTAGAGAGGGCTGTAAAGCATTGTGAAGTAATATATAAATCTAAATACTACTGCTATTGCTAGAGCAGATAGAAAGATAAGAAACACAGAACATTATAGGAAATGGATAGAGACAGCTACTAACTAGAGCAGTGTTGGCAAACCTTTTTTGGAGCGAGTGCCAAAACAGGAGCATGCGTGTGTAGGGGCGTGCCGGAACGCGAAAGAGAAGCTCCCCGGCACATGTACAGGGGCAATAGGAAACCAGGAGAGTAGTTCCCCGGCTGTACCAGTTTTTGGCGCTCTTGCTCATGCAACCAGCTGACCGGCACACATGCGTGCCCCAGAACCCAAACAGCAAAATGTGACGGCTGTCATGCCAGGAGAGATAACTCTGCATGCCACTTCCAGCAGGTGTGCCATAGGTTTGCTATCACAGAACAAGAGAATGGGGAGAGACAGAGTATAAACTAGACTAGGTACATAGGGAGATTAGGATTAGAGGAATGTAGAGGTTTGGAATAGAGAAAGATGGAAAAAGTCTATGGAGATTCTCAGGCATCCAGGTCATGGTTATCCCAAAGTTGCTTTCTGAAGAGTCAACTCTACTTTGTTTTTCTTTGGANTATTTTGCTTCTCTTTCAAGAAGCCTCTCCAGCTGTGACTGGATGGTGGGGAATGCAATGGTGTGGGAGTATGCCAAATGTGGAGGCTTTGTATTTTGCTATTTGCTATATATGTGGTTTCTTGGTTTCTGTATTAAGGTTTTATTGCTGTAAGCCATCTGGAGTCCCACTGAGTTGGGCTGACATACAAAATTTCTTCACAAAAATACATGCATACATACATACGTATCTATATCTTGCCTTTATTATACAATATAAGTAAATCAAAGTGGCAAATATACTTAATAGATATCTAAGCGCCTTTTCTCTGGCCCAGCATGGAAATTCCCCTCGACTCTGTGAAAGGGAACAACTGCACAACACCAGAGAAAAGGAAGCTCAGATCTCCTCCTTCGTGTTCTATACTAAGACATGTTTGACTAAAAACAATTAAGGCAACAAATCAAATGGTTAATTCCTCAACCGGTCTTCCAAAGAGAGAAAATAAAATAAAATCAAGATTCCTCTACGCACATCAAATTTTGCTTCATATGGAATTTGTGTGCGATAAGAGCAGAATTTTGTGTGAAACATTTCCCACCATCTGGGGATTTGAATGGTTTCTCTCCTGTGTGTAACCTTACATGATTTATAGGGCTACAGCTGATAGTGAAACCTTTCCCACAATCTGGACACTCATACAGTTTCTCCCGTGTGAGTCTTCTGGTGTATCACCAAGCGGGAATTCCGACTGAATCTTTTCCCACATTCAGGACACTCATATGGTTTTTCTCCAGTGTGAGTCCTCTGGTGCATCACCAGATTGGAATTCTGCTGGAAACTTTTCCCACAATCTGGACACTTATATGGTTTCTCTCCTGTGTGAGTCCTCTGGTGTATCACCAGGTGGGAATTTTGACTGAACTTTTTCCCACAATCTTGACATTCATATGGTTTCTCTCCTGTGTGAGTCATCTGGTGTATAACCAGGTGAGAATTCCGACGGAACCTTTTCCCACAATATGAACACTCATATGGTTTCTCTCCTGTGTGAGTCTGCTGGTGTTCTATGAGGGAGGAATTCCGACTGAACCTTTTCCCACAATCTGGGCACTCATATGGTTTTTCTCCAGTGTGAGTCCTCTGATGTATCACCAGGTGGGAATTCTGACTGAACCTTTTCCCACAATCTGGACACTCATATGGTTGTTCTCCTGTGTGTGTCATCTGATGTTCCACCAGGTAGGAATTCCGACTGAAACTTTTCCCACAATCCAGGCACTCATATAGTTTTTCTCCAGTGTGAGTCCTCTGGTGTGTCACAAGGTTCGAATTCTGACTGAAACTTTCACCACAATACAGACACTCATATGGTTTCTCTCCTGTGTGAGTCCTCTGGTGTTCTATAAGGGAGGAATTCCGACTGAAACTTTTTCCACAATCTGGGCACACATATGGTTTTTCTCCTGTATGTGTCCTCTGGTGTATCATCAGGTTTGAATTCTGACTGAAACTTTTCCCACAATCACTACATTTATATGGCTTCTCTCCTGTGTGTGTCCTGTGATGTTCGACCAGAATGGACTTCCGACTGAAACATTTCCCACAATCTGGGCACTCATATGGTTTTTCTCCTGTGTGACTCCTCTGGTGTGTCACCAAGTTGGAATTATTCACAAAACTTTTCCCACAATCCAGACACTCATATGATTTCTCTCCAGTGTGAGTCCTCTTGTGTTTCGCCAGATTGGTTTGCATGATAAATCTTTAGTCACAATGGGAGCAGTGGTAGTGTCTCTCTTTGGTATGGCTCCTTCCAGGAATCACGATAGACCTGTTCTGAGTAAAGTTTGACACACCTCAAACTTTTGTATGGCTTTTCATTGGGAGGTTCAAATTCTGCATCAATCAGATGTGATCTACAATCTGTGTTGTTCCTAAACTAGGCAGTCTGTGTGATTTTCCAACAGTGAGATTCTGGGTTCTTGAGGAGGCCAACAGTGTTTCTGATCTCTTATCTGGTGTTCTTTGATTCAAGGTACTATTTCCTTCCCCAAAGGCTTTCGTTAATGCTTGCCAGTTTTGGCTATCCAGGTCTTTCCTTTTTATTCCCACTGACTTCCAAGTTTTCTTTATTTATAAATTATGCTCCTTGACTTCTCATGTAGTTTTGTTGTATTCCAGATACTCTATTTTTTCCCAGCTGAAAGTTTTGTTCTTATAATTCTCTCCATTGTCTCTCAGCAGCTGGGAAAGGAGAACAGATTTTATGCCTCCTAAAAGAAATGGAAGATTTTGATTGATGTTTGTTTTACATTTTAATGCTGTTTCTCATTCTCTGTTGTCCAGAGTGCTCTTCTTGGCATCCTCTTTGTCTGTAAGATTCATATTAATGGATTAGTTTCATTTATATTTAAAAATGGGTGCATGATATGTGAAAGCAGCAGAAATGCCTCATGTTATCATGAAAGAACAAATATCATAATTCTAATTTAATCTCTAAGATTAAATATAATTCATTTGCCATGTAGAGGGCTAGCAGATCCAAATATCAACCCAATCAAAAAATTCTTGTCTTGGCTTCAATAAATCACACAGAGTGCACTCAGAAAGTATTCAAAGTATTCTGATCCCCTTTACTTCTATTACTTTTGTTACACTGCAGCCTGATTCTACAGTTGTTAAAATTCATTTTTTCTCATTAAGCTACACTCATAATGACAAAGTAAAATCAGAATTCTACAAATGTCTGTAAACTTATCAACCCAATGAAAAATTTCTCCTTTTCACTTGAGTAAATCACAGAGTGCACTTAGAAAGTATTCATAGTATTCTGATCCCCTTTATTACTTTTGCCTGATTCTACAGTTGTTAAAATTCATTTTTTCTCATTAATCTACGCTCATAATGACAAAGTAAAATCTGCCCACCGATAGTCACTATCCAACCTGGCTGTGCTTGAGAGGACTTGCACAGAAGAATGGCAGAAAATCCCCCAATCCAGGCGTGCAAAGCTTATCCCCTGATACCCAAAAAGACTTAGAGGCTGTCATTGCTGCCAAAGGTGCTTCAGCAAAGTACTGAGTGAAGGACCTGAATACTTATACCAATGTGGTATTTTAAGTTTTGTTGTTTTTAATACATTTACAGACATTTTCTAACATTCTGTTTTCACTTTGCCATTAGGGATGCAGATGAAGGAGGAAAAAATGAATTTCAAGAAGTGTAAAAGGAGGCTGAAGCATCACAAAATCGACAGCAGTGAAAAGGGTCTGAATAGTTTCTGAATGCACCCTGCGTGGGATCCTATTTACACAGAGATACACTCCTAAGGATTGATCTACATAAGCAATTATGTGTATTTCAGTCTGCAAAACGCCTCAGAAGTGGATTCGCTCCATTATCTTGATCTGATTTTAGGAAGGGGGGGGGGAGACACACTAACAGACGGAAATGGTGAACAAAATCTAGGCAAGGTTTAAAGCATCTGTTCTGCCTATGAAGAGATAGGAGAGCAGCATGTCAATAAAATCACAAGGAATGAAATGCTACGCGAAGACTGAGGGAGATAAAAGTATGAAATAAAGACTTTTTAACCTCCCCATTGGTAAAATCACAGGCAACAATTTTAAATCATGCAGCAGCAGGAGAATAAAATCCGGGGAGGGAAAGAATATGAAGCAGCAGTCGACATGTTTCAGCCGTCTCCCTTCCCTGCTCCCCCGCTGGGGAAAAACCCAAAGGGCCCGGCTTCTCCTCCGACCAGCCCTCCACTCACCTCCCAGCAGCTGCTTCAACCCTTCAAACAGAACAAGAGGCTCCGCCGACGCCATTATCCTCCCGTGGATGAGCCGGAAGAGGAACTTCCTTTGTCCTCCTCCTCCTCCTCCTCCTCCACTTCCTCTCTAGCAATGTCAAAGTCTATCATTTCAATTGGTTTCAGCTCGGCCTCTCTCCCTCCGGGAAGGATGTGAATCGTCGCGATACCGCTGCTTTGCTCTATTTTCTGCTTTCTGGGGGCTTCTTTGTACAGCGCCATCTAGCGACAATAAGGTTGAAAGTCATCCTCGTCCTATCTCTACCCGAATTGGAGATTATTAGAGCCTGATTTCACCTAGTCTATAATGTGTACTTTTGGTTTTTCTTGTCTAAGTGTAGCAATTTACTTTTCTCTACATTGAATTTCATTTTATTAGATAAGGCCCAATGTTCTAGTCTGTCAAGATCAGGGGTGGGATTCACATTTTTTAACAACTAGTTCTGTGGGCGTGGGGCTAAGTTGGTTTCTGTGGCTTGGTGGTCATGTTATTGGGTGTGCGTAGCCAGCTCAATATCACTCCCATCCAAGCACAAATCTCCTCACCTGGTCTCTCATGACTGTGGACATGCTGCAACAGTCGTTTGTGTGAAAAATGGTCATAGTTCACTTTTTTCAGTGCCATTGTAACTTTGAATGGTCACTCCATACAAGCAAAGTACCAGCAAAGGAGGAAAAAAAAACCTCCAGAGAAGTTCCTGAGACAGGAACTCTCGTCCTGCTAAGAATGTGATAAGGGTTAACAGAGAGGCAGTTTCTGTAAGCAACACCAGAATGTTTCCTTCCTGCCTTCCTTACAGGATTAGGCCAGTAATTTCTTCTAACAACCGGTTCTCCAAACTGCTTAGAACGTAAACAACCAGTTCGAGTGAATAGCTGTGAACTGGTAGAATCCCACCCCTGGTCAAGATCCAGATGGATCTTGAGCTTATCTTCCTGGGTGTTAGCTGATCCTGCCAGCTTAGTATCGTCTGCAAATTTGGTAAATTCCCCTTCTATTTCCTCATCTAAGTCATTTATGAAGATATTGAAGAGTACTGGGCCTAAGATAGAATCTTGTGGCATCCCACTGCTTACTTTCTGTTATATATTTGCATGCTTACCTATGATGGGTTTGTCCGTGGCAGCGGGAGATTTGAAGAGCCGTCATTGACCATAAGCCATGAGCAGCCGACTATAATAAAGGCTGCTGCGGTTTCTCCGTGTTCAGATTCTAGAAGGAAATAAAGTAAGAAAAAGGTCAACTGGGGCTCGGGTCTCCTTTCCCGCGATGCAACACTTTCCTCCATGTAGATGTAGATCCATTAAAGACTACTTGTTGAGTACTGTTTGTCAGCCAGTTATGATCCTTCTGGTGGTGATGCTATCTCTCTCACTTTTTTCTAGCTTACCAAGGAATAGGTTGCGGTCTACTTTGTCAAATGCGTTGCTGAAATCTAAGTACTGTATATTAGGTCCACAGTATGTTGCTGGTCTATTAATTTGGTCACTATGTTGAAGAATGAAATAAGATTGGTTTGGCATTGTCTATTTTTAACAAACCCATGTAGATTGCTAGTTATTACTTTACTTGTTTCTAGATGTTGGCAGATCTGTTTTTTTTATCTTTTCCAGTATCTTCCTGGATAGTGAAGTTAGGCTGCTTGGTCTGTCGTTTCCTAGGTCTGTTTCCCCACGGTTTTTGAAGATGGGAACCACATCAGCTCTTTTCCATTTGTCTGGTAGTTCCCCAGTGCTCCAAGATTTTTGAAAGATATGGTGCAGTGGTTCTGAGCTGACATCTACCAGCTCCTTTAGAACTCTGGGATGTAATCCATCAGATCCCGTGATTTGTGTACATCAAGATCAGACAGGTGTTCTCTTACTGTTTTTTTTTGTTTATTTTAACTTTTATTTCTCATTTGTCTTTTACAGTTATGTTTTTTATAGGTTGAGCTATAGTTTCTTTTTGCATGAAGACTGATGCAAAGAATGAGTTAAAGCAAATCTGCTTTCTCTCTGTTGCCTGTTACTTCCTTGCCATATTCTCTGTTTAGTGGACTGACTGTTTCCTTGATTTTTTTCTTGTTATTCATATGTTGGAAGAAACTTTTTTTACCACCTTTGACTTTTGTTGCAAGTCTTTGTTCGTTCTGAGCCTTTGCTTTCCTGACTCCGTCTTTGCAGATTCTGGCTATCTGCTGATATTCTACCTTAGTTGTGTCTCCCTCTTTCCATTTTTTATACTTGTCCTTTTTGTCTTTCAATTTTTTATGAGAGATCTTTGTACTGCCATGCTGGTTTCTTTTTGGGTTTCTTGTTTTTCTGTCTCAGTGGTATTGTGTTGGTCTGGGCTTTTATGATCATACTTTTCAGAGTTTTCCAAGATTCTTGAGTTGTTTTCCCCTTTAGGATTTTCATCCAAGGAATCTTTCCTGTTCTGTATGGAACTTGGTAGGCTCCAAGTTCCTCTTTCTGATTGGCAGAAAAGGCCACTCGCGGATTGGTTATTTAAGAACCAATCCGGGAAGTCCGCCAAACGTTGGGAACAGTCAAAATAGTGTCATTGGCCACAAGCCGCAGGCAAGCCGCTATAAAAAGGGCTGCTGCAGCTTGGCCTCCTGTTCCATATACTTTTCCCATTGTGAGTTTAATAAATAGCTGTTGTTTGGAACCCGGTCTCACACGCTTTTTCCTGATGGAACATTGGCGATGAGGATGGGATCGTCGTAGGAGTTGAGACTGAAGCACACGGCGATCTGAACCGAGCGAGAGAGATGACCGGTAACAACATGCTACCCGCACCATTCAATCCTGATGAGGAGGATTGGGAATTGTATATCGATCGCTTTCTTATGTTTCTAGAAAGCAACAAAATGGAAGAAATCTTGGACCAAAGGAAGAGGGCTGTCTTCCTTACACACTGCAGACCGGCCATCTTTAAAATGGCGAAGGTGCTGGCGAAACCCAGAGATGTCAAGCAGATGACTTGGTCCAACCTGAACAGAATGCTCCAAGCACACTACGCACCGGTGGTCTCAAATTTAATAAAAAGGCACGAATTCTATAAGAGGGACCAGAAGGAGGATGAAA
>BHFT01010825.1:0-30097 GCA_004320025.1 Laticauda laticaudata
ACCAAAAAGAATGGCCAATTCACAGAGGACTAAAACATTAGCCTTGTTAACAGTTACTGTGCTTTGAATTACCTATAAATTTTCCACACTAGTGTTTCTTAGCTAATGGTAGTGCAGAGAAAATTTGTTCTATCTAGAAAAGACACAGAAATTTTCAAAGAACTTGGAAAACATGCAAACTCTGCTCATGCACTTATTTGAAAAGAGGAGGGCTCACATAAGGTAGAAGATGGGGGGTCCATAAAGTCTTTTTCTCCATATGGTCCCCTCATTTTAACAATGTCGTAGGAGTTTGCAGCAGGCAGGAAGTCCATCTATTCTGTAGCTCTTGCATCTGCTCTGCTTTCTCCTGATTTTTAATTGCCAGAGGGAAGGATGGGTGCCAAGAATACAAATGAGCTTACAGTGACGGATATATAATATATGCCTGTTCTGTAAATAAGGATTTTAATTTACTTGATTACATATTATCCAACTATTATTATAACAAAGCAGGAAGGCTTTTACTTTCATTTTAATCAGCAATATCCTAATTGTGCTCATGCATAAAAACTTTTGATTTCATTTTGATCAAACAATATTTTTAATAATATAGGGAACTTTCAACTTCCAGTTTGGGGTAATAATGAAGCAAATAAAAAGTCTCTCTGTTCTGGAGTAATGGTTAATAATTAATTTACAACAAAAACTATAATCCTACAGTATGTTACAACTCTAGAAAAACATTTGGAGGCCTCAAGAGTCTTAAGGGTTCATGTGGACATGGGATGAAAAAAGTGTTAATAAAAATTACTATAAGAAAACTCAATTTGTTTTATAGTTTAGACCAGAAATGGGTTATGGTTTGGTTGCTAGGAGCAAAATTAATACTACTCTATAAGAAGAAAACAATGATACAAAATGGAATTGGCCGTATATATTTGGGTGGGCCTCATCTTTTGACAACTGAGCCCCAAAACAGTGGGCTAAACAGCAAAACAGTGTTAAATGAGTTTTGCCCTATTTTTTAATCTTTCTTGCCCCAATTGTTAAGTGAATCACTGCAGTTAAGTTAGTAACGGTTGTTAAGTGAATCTGGCTTCCCCATTGACAGTGCTTGTCAGAAGGTTGCAAAAGGTGATCACGACTCCAGGACACAACAACCATCATAAATATGAGCCCGTTGTCAAGCATCCAAATTTTGATCACCTGACCATTGGGATGCTCCAAAGGTTGTGTGAAAAACAGTTATAAGTCACTTTTTTTCAGTGCTGTTGTCACCTTAAAACAGTTACTAAATGTTTGTAAGTTGAAGATTATCTGTACTGTCTGTTCTTTCTAGATAATTTGCACTGGGTTTTGTAAGCTATGGTTTAATATACTCAAAAATTATGAAATCGTGCTGCTGAATAATTGCACCTTTGTCTCTAAGACAGAAACAAAAATCACTATTCAGGAAATTACGGCTGTAGTTATGAGTTGCTCAGCCCTGGACGGAATCTTTCCCATCATTACTCAATATCACAATGAAAAACTGAACAAACACGTACATCAAAACTGAATTTGTCATGACATTTTCATGATTCTTGCATGAAAAGGTATTCTGTGATTAAGCAATAATACGGAAATAATAAGGAAAAAAAAATACTAGAACCACCACAATAAGAGGACAAGAAAAGTTTGTGAACAGCAACAAATTATTACACTCTGGAAGAAATTCTATTTTACTGATAAGATGCCCACAGGGCAATATAAAACTTTCAACAAGTTATAATGATGCTAGATTCAGAATCAATAGCTTTATAGAAAAAAACAATATACAATAATCTTCAATACACAGTAGTTGTAATGCCATCCAAATAAGCTGGACTTAGTGGCAGTCTTTGTGGCCAAATGTTATCTGGAAGGAACCAAGTTAAAGAAGGCAGCATGCACTGATCTTTGGTCTTTCCCCCATCCCAGCTATGGAAGAATCACAACCCAAAGGTCTATTTTTTGTTCTGATCAAACAAACAGCACACAAGAAGGACAATGCTTTATTCTAATATCATATCAGACCAGAAAAATTGAAGGCATATCCAACAGTTACTAGAATATTGCACCCCAGCAGTACCTGCTGCTGCTTGATTTCTACCTTAAACTTGGAAGCAAGAATGTCTCAAAATCTCCCTCATATTCTGCATTTCTGCGTGTATTAATTCTAATGATCAATATATTCCATGCAAAATCCTACTATTTATATGAATAAATAACCTCAAAACTGTTGTGGCAGAAATTAAGTGCTGCAAATTGTTCAAAATAGTTTGTGTGGACTTGTTGGTGTCAATAATACTGCATATTGTACATTTGTGTGCAGAATATGTGCCTAAAAGCAAGCTGAAGGAAGGCAGCCATCACTCCAGCTGTTTAAATTTTGCTGCCATGCAACTTGTTACATGAATTTATACAGGGTTGTTTCATATAACTGGATACACCCTTCGATTAGTAGAAGCAAACAGGGTTGTAATTTAGGCAATTTAAAGTCCTTCCTCTTTCAGATGCATATGGATTGCAAGTCCCAGAGTGCGAAAAAATTTAACCTGCTTGTGGCTTCGCGTATCTCCAAATGCCGGTGGTCAACAAATTAGTCTGGATTAAGGTTTTTATTTTTTTTTATTTTTAGCAAGGGAACTAAAAACTCCAAGCTACAGGAACGAGAGTAAATTCAAATTTTCAATTAGAAAGGGTCGCAGCTTTTCTGGTGCAACCTTCTTAAAACTTTTCAAGCGAAAGAGAATCGAGCGGGTTCAGATTAGTGAAAATTCGCCCTCTGCATTCGCTCGAATCCTTTTGTTTCGTCCCAAGAACCGCTTGCGGCCATCCCGCCCTTCATCCAGCGCCTTTCACACGTGCTTGGGAACAGCCGTGCCTAAGTGGCCGCACACGATGGGAAATTGGGTTACAAGACAACTGAATTTGAAAGAAGCTACGCTGAACATTCTTGCAACGGAAGGCTGTTCCATTTGCTTTGCCTCCCTGCTTCCTCTCTTTTCGCCATTCCAAAAAAACCGGCCAGAAACAACAGCGCACATACTTGGTCCGCGCGACGCTCGATTACAACCACGCAGCCTCCCTTCTTCGTCCTGGCAGCTCGGAAGAGGAAGAGGAGGATCTTCGGAAGTAAACAGGCTGACGGCGCGCGAAAAAAAATGGGGCAGTGGCGCCATCTCTTGGTTCTTGGTGGTCAACGCCATCAAAATGGTGGCTTTCTTCGGAAGCGTTTTGTGTGCGTCTACTTTCTCAGACTCATCTCGCACTCGTTCTCCGGAACGGAATCCGAACCCACCAACATTATTTTACACTGAATAAAGAAAGGCAGGTGCAGAGGCTGTGGAAAGCGGACGCTTCCTCGAAGCAGCAAAATAAAGAATGTACCAATAAAGGAGAAGATTGGTAGCTCAGGGTTGAATTAAATTGGCAACAAACCTCCCTTCTTTTTAGCACTTAGTAATGTTTCCTAGTTTTGGTCCTGAAACGTCTTCAAGAAAACAGGCAAGTTCAGACACCACCAAGGGATCCCTCCATGAAGGCTGTGCCTACTTAGTGTTTCAGGGGATATTATTTTATCGGATTAGAGACAAAAGGGGACAAATTGAATGGAGAGGTAGTGAAAATTGTTCTTTACCACAGGGGTCCCCAACCACCCGGCGTTTAATAAAGAGTTGTGTTTATGTTGACATGTGTGGATGATTATTACATTATTATTGATAATAAAGGCCCATAGGTGTGGCACCTGGGAGGGTGGACCATACAGTCCCACTATGCTTACACTGGAGGTTTATGTATCCCACAGCTATTACCCATCCCAAAGGTNAAAGTCTTGGTGGAAACTTTTAGAAATGGTTTAAGCCTTTGCATGCTTGTGGGATGGGTTAAGATAGCAGTGGGGTGGGCAGGGATACCTTTGGGATGGGTAATAGCTGTGGGATGGGCAAGATCAAAATCAAAAATAGACTTTATTAACAAGAAGCTATAAAACAAAAATGAATCTCTGTCACTCCTCTTGGTCGCTCTGTCTCAGGGGTGAAGGGTCCAGGTTCTGTGGAGGTGGCCTGTGCTGGAGTGCTTGTCATCAGCTCCTCCAGAAGCAGAAGCAGCAGAAGCGCCAGGCCCAGAAGAGTGAGCCCGTGCTTCAGAAGCCCCAGGAGAACCAGAGTGAGGGCCAGGAGGCGGGATGGTAGTCCTGTCCCTCTTGCCAGGGCTGGCAGCAGATGGCTGAGGCTTTCTGTGCTTCCGCATGGTTGTGGGGTTGCTGGCTGGCAGGGAGGCTGGCAGGAACCAAGGCGTGGCAGAAAGGCTGGCAGGGAGGCAGGCACTAAGGCTGCAGGAAGGCAGCAGGGCAGCAAGGCTGGCAGGAAGGCTGGCAGGGCAGGTTGCAGGCAGGCAGGCAGGCACCAAGGCTGGCAGGAAGGCTGGCACCAAGCAGGCACCAAGGCTGGCAGGGAGGCAGGCACCAAGCCTGGCAGGCAGGCTGGCAGGCAGGCAGGCACCAAGGCTGCAGGCAGACATGAACCAAAGTCTGGCAGAAAGGCAGGCAGCAAGGCTGCTGGCAGCAAGGCTTGCAAGCAGGCTGGCAGCAAGGCTGGCAGGAGGCTGGCAGCAAGGCTGACAGGGAGGCTGGCAGCAAGGCTGGCAGGCCAGACATGCAGGCAGGGCAGGCAAGGCAGCCAATCCGTCCGGCAGCAGGTCTTTCCTCTGAATGGCGACCTGCTTCCGAGCTGCTGTCCGTTATATCCACGGGGCTGACGCAATGCATCCCCCCGCATGCGCAATTAATGCCAAGGCAATCCATGTTAGGCTTCCGCTGTGTATCTGCTTTCATCCGCTGTGCATCCGCTGTTGCATCCGCTGTATCCGTTCCGTGTCCGCTTTGCTGAGGCCCCCCGGAAGCCCTCGGATGCGCCATCCGCTTCCCATCGCTTCCATCCACTGGCTTCCTTCCGCATCCACTCTGTCATCCACCCTGCGTCCTCCCCGCATCCGTGTTATCCGCTCCGGTTATGCATATATTTGCCCTTTTGAGAGCGGACAACGGATGGAACATTTTGCTCGTCCGCTGTGTCCTTTTTGCATCCGTTGGGCGGTGTGACATGGGCTTAAATTCAGTTTATTCTTGTTGAAGGAAAACAACCAGTCTAAACAGACCAGCTTCTTGTCTCTATTTTAGTCAAACATCTTAAAGATCTTACAATATTTTACCATGGGACATAAAAAGCATTCTATCATTCTACCTCATCTTTAAATGACCATCTTTTTACATTTTACTTCTGAATGTTAATCAATGTTTGTATTGCCTGCTTTAAACTGAACATGAGTCAACCATGTAAAGTTGCTACAAACTGCCCCAGTGTGCCCATACGTGGAGCTGGACTCTGTCGCAGATATATCTGAAGACATGGTTGGCAATAAATATATCCATGTGTTAAGGGAAAACTAATTCATTGGTGCAGTGGCCTAGAGGTGGAGCTCTCACCTCATGAACAGGAGGCTGTGAGTCAATCCTAGGTAGAGACAGGTATCTCTCTCTCTCTCTGTGCACAGTGAGTAAATATCAGCAGTGAACTGTGAATTGGCAACAGGAAGGACATCTGGCCAGTAAACACTTAGCTCCATTCATTGCCCTGGCTCCAGCCTATAAAAGGGATTACAAGGCCATTAAAAGACAAAAAAAAAGGGTG
This sequence comes from Laticauda laticaudata, assembly GCA_004320025.1. NCBI lineage: Eukaryota > Metazoa > Chordata > Lepidosauria > Squamata > Elapidae > Laticauda > Laticauda laticaudata. The sequence continues at coordinate 5,697 of BHFT01010825.1, forward strand.
TGTGTGTCTAATTGGATACATGTTTTAGTGCAGGCATATCTGAAAAGTAAATGTTGATATTAATGAGTTTCCCACCACATTAATTAATCCTTCAGAATATTCCAAGATACGAAGTGCTGGGAAAAAGTATAAAGTTCCTTTTTTTTAATGATTCTCTTTGGTGTGTGTCAGTGGTGGGAGTCAAATTTTTTTTACTACTGGCTTGGTTGTGGCTTGGTGGGCATGGCAGGGGAAGGATACTGTAAAATCTCCAGTCAGAGGTGGTATTTGCCAGTTCTCCGAACTACTCAAAATTTCCGCTACCAGTTCTCCAGAACTGGTCAGAATACCACCTCTGGTGTGTATGTGTGTGAAAGGACAATGCCTTTATTGTTGAAAATGTTATTTCAATCAATAATCTTGTTGGCTTTAATGGCTGTCATTAATCTAAAGCATAAATTAAATCTGAAAAAGTGGTAAGGGAAGATAAAAACTTTTTTTGGCTGCCCCATAACTCATTCCACCATCCTCTGTAAGTCCCCTTCTATGCTTCTACTGTTCTACCCAATGGCTGCCTTTACAGTTGCTGCAAGATTCTTATTTCCTCCTAATTATTCTTCTTGCCATACTCTGAGATCGTAAAATCTTCATCTTGCATTGAGAATATTTAATTGGGTTGGCAATAGCATTCAGTTTTCTCCAATCTATATAGGTTATAGGGTCATACTGCCGTTTGCCATTCCTAGGTGAGTTCCTTTATAAAATGTGGGGGCTTATTTGTGGCTTTATGTATCATGGACAACTAGTGGTCTTCCATGTAAATTTTCAAGAACTGTAACCTGGATCCAATGCTAGCTGAGATACTGTCTATGCAACCCAAGTTATACTGTAGCTGGTTTGGTTATGATCTGAACTACTGTCTATCAATATATTACAGTCAATGAGCATAATTTGAAGATAATTAAAATAAGATTGGCCAAAATATTGCAAAATAATACAATATTAAATAAAATATAATGAGAACCCAAATTACTGCACTACTGAATGTTAGCAAATGACTAAAACACAAAAGTAATCTGATTAAAATTTGAAATATATATAATCATGAACTGGAGTCTTTGGAATCTCTTATTTCAGAGAAGATAAGCTTATTATTTAAAAAAAAAAACAGATAGTCCTGGCTTAATGATCATTTAGTGACCATTTGAAGTTACAGCAGCACTGAACAAATGGTATTTACATTTAGTTCCTAAAGTTACATCCCAATTGGATGACTCTACTGGTCATCCAATTAAAATTTGGGCACTTAGCAGTCCACTTGCATTGACGACTGCAATGGTGTCTCAACTCCTCCCCTCCCACTAGCCTACTTCCACCTCTTCTTGCTCTTTTGGATACCCAGCACAGCAGAACTCTTTGTTGATGGTATCAATGGGATTAAAACAGAGGCTCATGATCTTTAGCAGCCTTAGCTGGAAACTGCAACCCTCAGGCATCTACTTCAGCCCTTGTGCCACTGGCATTGCCACTGCCACTGCCACTGAGAAGTGTCATCTCAAGCCCATGCCATGGCCTGCCCCTTTAGCACCACAGTATAAAGCCCCAGCCACCCCACACCTTGAGATTCTCTGGACTTTCTGTGCCCAGTAGACTTTCACAATCTTCCTTTTCCCACTGCTGACAAGATGTACCTTGCACAGCTTCTGGCTGCCTTCTTCCTGGGGCTGTGCGCGCTGTTCTCCAAAATGCAGGAAGCACCATAAAAAGTCAATGTATGATTTGGAGAATGTTCAATGCAATTTGGAGAACACTATACACAGTTTGTGTACTGGTGAAGGCTTCAGGCTAAAAACCTTGGGAGACATGAGATCTAGTCCTGATTTAGGACCAGTCATTCCTTCTCAACCCTACGTGGGGAGGCGAATCTCCTGGGCCCAAAGCGCAGGATCGGCCCACCAGGGAGAAGCACCCAGTCGCCATCCCTGCCTGGCATCGGGCAGAGCGCAAAGAGCTTCGCCTGGGGTGCCCAGCGCAGCTGACAGGCAGGCCCTCCTGCATGGCAGCAGAGCTCTCACCAAGGCAGCAAGCGCCTCCCCTCTGGGCCCTCTGCTCATCCTGCTAGGGCTGTGCCAGAGCCATGTGGGCTGGGCAGAGCCAGGAAAGCAAGCTGCGGGTGCACGCCCACCTGCCAATTGAAAGAGCCGGGTTGACCTCAGCTTGGCTTCCTTCCCAAGTCCCTCCAGCCCAAACCTGAAGGGGCCACTGGGAGAGGCTACCTGAGGCAATGATAGCGCCCACCCATCCGTGGACAGGGACGCGAGGCGACAGCAGCACTGCTTCTCTGGTCGGCGGGTCCGGCGGAGAGAGGCCGAACCCGCCCGTTTTTCTGCCCCTCGCCCAGCCTGTCCTCATCCCCAAGCAGCTCCAAATGTGCCGGCAGCTCCAAATGCTGCAGCGGCATGGGCATCGGACTGAGGGTCTCATTCAATGGGGCTCAGCTCAGAGGAGGATGCGGTGCAGGCCGTCGCCTTGCCTACCTGTCCACAGATGGGTAGGCATTATAACTGCCTTGGGCAGCCTCTCCTAGTGGCCCCTTCGGGTTTGGGCTGGAGGGACCTGGGAAGGAAGCCAAGCTTGGATTGGCCTGGCTCTTTCGCTTGGCAGGCAGGCGCACACCCATGGCTCGCTTTCCCGGCTCTGCCCAGCCTGCACGGCTCTGGCATGGCCCTGGTGGGATGAGCAGAGGGCCCGGCAGGGAGTCACTCACTGCCTTGGCGAGAGTTCCGCCTCCGGGCAGGGGGGCCTGCCCATCAGCTGCGCTGGGCGCCCCAGGCAAAGCTCTTCATGCTCTGCCTGGCGCCAGGCAGGGATGGTGGCTGGGCACTTCTCCCAGGGTGGGCCGATCTTGTGCTGCGGCCCTGGGAGATTTGCCTCCCCACGTGGGGTTGGGCTGCCCTCTCGGGCAGGGGAGGCTTTGTCATACCAGTAGTAGGGCGTTGTTTTTAAAAGAATTGGCTNGCTGTGGCAGCACGGGGAGAAGGGAAAGCAACAGTGGCAGAAGGTCTCCTGATATGAAGTGCCCCACCACTGCTGAGGTCCACATGCAAGCCGTCGCTGCCCGCCTGCCCGAGGATGTAAGGGGGGGGGAAATTAAGTCACCCCTGAAAGGATGGCCTAGCTGTTCTTTCAGGGGTCAAAAAAAAAAAAGGCCCGGCCTTATTTTGTGAGAAACATGGTATATAAGTCTAAGTACTATTGCTGTTTGCTGACTGAGAAATTTTGTGTATCTCTTCTTCCCCTCTTTTTCTTTTTCTTTTGCAGGACTAATGTCTCTCTCAAGGGGGGGCAGAATGTCCTCTCTGCCTGGTTCAGCTTGGCGCCTCACAGGCATCCTGTCATCAAAAGCTGGAAGAAGTAGGAAAGATGAACAAGGCAAGAAGTGGGGAAATTGGGATGTGGAATAAGGAACAGAACAGCCAGATCCTGTTTGTAGCAGCATCCCATGGCCAGGCACCCTGAGAAATATGAGGATTACCTCCAAATATCTCAGAGTTCTCACAACATTTTGGTGAGCTCTTGTTGGCTGGAAATGTGGTCATAGGGGGATGGATACTTTTTTTATATCTAGTGAGTGCAGGAGATTTCAAAAGTGGTTTGATTGTACTGCAACCAACATCTTTAATAAAAGAACCCTTTGCTTTAACCAAATGGATTCAAGGACCTTTCTTTCTTAAGGGATCGGATTAGGGCAGGTCTAACAGAAATGAGAGAGCAGCTCTTAAATTCAGCAGACAAGCAAATTTTCAAAGGCCTTGGCTTATTTCACTGAGGTTTCAGCCTTTAGATTGTACTTCTTGCTCTTAATAGTCTTATTACAAAAGCACAATCAAGGAACAAGCTATTGGAATCTCTTTTTCCTCTTTGTCGTATCAGCACTAAACAGCTGAATTGTAGCTATGATATAATGTCTTAGCCTAGAGAATGTACCAAAAAATTCTCTTGCTTTCCAGGCCTACTAGAGATCCTTTGCCAAGAGCCTCTCACTATCTCCAATTGCCAAAAAAAGGAATGACAAAAAGTTGGAGAGGGAGAAATGCTACTTTTGCTGGTTCAGCTTCAGCATAGTGAAGTTTAATAGGAAAAGGTAGCTTTAGCAGTATTCAATCCATGTCCTGGACATTCAGTTTAATCAATGAGAAATAATACAACTATTCTTAGATGAGAATCTTACAAATTCAGTACTGCAGCATCTATTATCACAATGCATGAATGTGTTGTGTGTCTGTAGACAAGTACAAGTAGTCCTCAACTTACAACAGTTCATTTACTGACCATTCAAAGTTACAATGGTACTGAAAAAAGTGACTTATGACCATTTTTCATACTTACAGCCATTGTAGGTTTGGGAAGTGAGCTGGTGAGGTGAAACCCCTTGTGAACTAAAAGGGAGGTTTGCTGTCCACTGCGCTGCTGAGTGGAGTTGTTTACACCCAGTCAAGACCAACCGTCCTAGAACTACAGATGGATGAAAATACCTGAAGATGTGCTACACATGACATTATGTGGGACATGGATTGGACATACAGTCTAGATCCTGGGGGTGAGGGGTTTGGAGAAACTTTCAAACTGTAACTTTCGTGCCTTTTGAATCAGATCTTGCCTTGCTTTTGCTGTTATCATTTCAAACTCAGTAAAAGTACCTCTTCTCTATCTCAATGGAGTTGGGGGTTTTCTTTCTTGGGTTTTGAATGGAGGCAGGTCTGACACAGTGATTTGTTTAACAACTGTGGCAAGAAAGATTATAGAATGGGGTAAAACTCACCTAACAAATGTCTCAGTTAGCAACATAATTTTGGGGCTCAATTGTGGTCGTAGGTCAAGGACTACCTGTGTACTTTATGTATATATGTATGTGTACATACCTATATCCATATTTAGTCAATCGAAAAATGTAGGAGAGAGAGAAGAAGAGAGTTTAATTTTTAACACAGCACCCATAGAGACAGCAAAGTTGGCAAATCTTGTTTGTGATATAATAATTTCCACTTGGGCTCAATAGATAGCAATAGCAACAGTAACAGCAGCAGCAACAGCAACAGCAACTTCCAAGCAGAATAGCAGTTGTATTGAGTATCTTGTTTGCTAGTTGCAAATGGTAAGAATATAAATGGCCTGGAAAAAATCATCAGAGTTGTAAAGGTCTACTTAAAATGTTTTGACACATAAGAATTCTGGGATAAGAAAGATTTTGTTCCTTTGGATAATGAAAAATAGAAGAGTATGTGTGTGCAAAAATTTGATACTGTGAGTTACAGCAGTTAGATCATACAGAATAAATTGCATATACTGTATAATGACATCATTATTCATCATCCTTTTAGTCATCGTCTGTTACTGCAAGATAAAGGCTTCTTCCACATGTTTTCAACCAGTATGGGCCTGAGCTTTCTTTTGTGAATTGGGCTCACAATACTTGCTAATGTCTTCGATCCATCTTGTTTTAGGTATCTTTTGTGGACGTTTTTTATCAAGTGGGATCCATTCTATGACTGCCTTGGTCCACCTGCCATCAGTTCTTCTTGCTATGTCATAAGCCCATTTCCATTTCAATTTTTTTATTCTCTTGATGATATCATATACTTTCATTTGTTCTTGTCGGAGTTTGTAGCGATCCAGCCAGCACACAAGCAAATAATTCATGGAGACTTTCGGTTTTCAGGGCTTCGGCGGCAGGCAGGAATCTGCGATCGTGCGTGGTTTCTGCCTGGACGCGCCGCCAGAGCCCCCCGAGCCAGCTGGCTTCGGGGCTAAGCAACCCCGTAGAGGTCGGTGAAGACGGGGGAGATTCCAGCAGGGTCGAGGAAAGCCGTATCTTTCCTCCCCAGCTGGCTAAACTCCCTTTCCCAAAGGCGGTAGAGCGGCGGTCAGAAATGGCTGCCTCAAAGAAAGAAGCCCTCATCTGGAAAAAAGTGCAGGAGAAGAAAGTGTGAGTAAAAGTTTTGGCTGAACCAGGATAAGAAAACAACAATTAAGGCATGCTGGAACTCAAATTTTTAAAAAAGGATACATCGCTCGCAAGAAGATTCATGGAGCAAGCGAATGAAAGTGAAAAGGGAAAAAAATTTTTTTAACCTCTCCCTTCTTATGTTGTGAACAGATATTTCCTATAACAGTGAACAGAGATGAATGAGAAATTGGAAAAATCTGCTTTGGCATCAAACAGATATTTAAGCTGGAAAACTTAATGCAAGGGGAAAATAAAGATTTCTGAATATAAAAGGAAAAGAAAAAGAGAAGGAATTTTTTTTTTTGCTGTAAGTGGGAGAAGGGAGAGGAAGAGAATAAGACAGGATTTGGAAGGAGGAGACTAGCCTTTGAATCTAAGAATCTAAAATTAAATTTTAACAGGACTTTTCTAAACAGATACATTTTAACTGAACTTTGTAAATGCCCTGTCCCATCTGCCTTACGGATGCAAAAGAGGATGTAAAACATTAAAAAAAAGCTTTGCATCCATTGGAAAACGTGATTGCAATCCGTTGTTTGTACTCATTTGCATAGCCGTTTTCATACGCCTAATCCGTCGAGCTTCCGTCGCACTACAATTTCATCCGCGCCAGAAGTTTTTGAGCTGCACAAAACTTTGTGAAGGGATGAACTTTCCGCGTGTACGATGTAAATCGTTGACATAACAAGCACACAAACGTTCTATGTTCCGTTTAATCATCGTTAAAATCGCTGTAATCTTCTCTGCATCTCTGGGGATCTCGGCACTCACATCGTGCAGCTGAAACAACGAAAGAGGGAGGAAGGAAAGGGTACATGGAACGTCTATACATCGTTAATAGGCACGTAAAATAGAAGGATGCGTTTGCATTGATATACATCCGCGGTGGCATCCCGCTTTTCTTTCCTTTAGGCGTACGTGATGCATTCTGCTTCAGCTCTTAATACGTCCGCTTACGAATTCTCCCTGGACCCCCTTTGGGAGTGTTCATCCGCTGTCATCCACTAGGCTTCCTATGAATTTGTCTTACATTCCGCGTACACTACTTACCCACGTCCGTTCTTTCGTTCTTCTCATTCTGTTTTATTGCAAATTTTTCGCCACTTTTTGAAGCAGATGATACGGATAGAGCCACATCCCATGAAATTACTTTGCTCGTCGCGCTGTGCTTTATGCATATGTTTTGCGGCGTACAGCCAGTGGGACCTAGTCTTAATAATATAACTAACTCAGGAAGAGAAATAAAATAAGGAAGAAAGGGTCAAAAGAACAGCTTGTGTGTATTTGGATTTGCTTGCTGAACTTTGGGATTTGGAGGCTATATTTGAAGGAATTAAAACACTTGGGTGGTTGTTTTGAAAGAAAAAACCTCACCAATGGCAATCACTTGTGGATGAACTGAAAATAAGAATTTAAAAAAACTTAAAGAAGATGAAGCAAGAAGGGAAAGGGCTCTCTTGGTTCGTTTTTTCATTCTTAGAAATATGGCGATCTTCTACCTACAAGAAATTAAAGAAAAGACTAATGCACAAGAAAGATTGGGGAGCCAAATATAGAAGCCATTTAAATGAAAAGTAAACTCTAACTTGGGAAGAAGGGAAAAGAGGGGAAAGAGAATGGAGATTTGAGGGCCAAAAAACAACAAAAAAGGGAAAAACTAGGTGAAAAGTGATATAATTGTGAGAAAGCAACAGAAAAAGGGAATACAGAAAAGGGAAATTGAGGTGAAGAGACAAGGGGGTAAAAGGGAGAGAGAAGAAGCAAAGGAGGAGGGAGGGAAGGGAAAGAAGCCTAACAAGGGTGTGGAAGCAAGATGTTAAGCCCCGGTCCACTAGCACTTATGATGCATAGAGGCTGTAAAACGGTTTAAAAAAAAGCTTGCATCTGTTGAAAATTCTATGCATCCATTGTGTATCATTACTGCAATACGTGTTTCATACGCTCTATACTCTCGAGCATGCCATCCACTGAGATTTCATCTGCACAAGAATTTTGAGCTGCACAAATTTTGTGAGACGGATGAACTTCCTCTGCATAATGATGTACATCTGCGACATATAACGGGCAACAACGTTCTATGTCCGTTATGCATCGTTAAAACGTCCGCTGTATCCTCTCTGTAATCCTCTGGCGCATCCCTCAACATTCACATTCCGGAGCAGCTGAAAATGAAAAGAGGGAGGGAAAACGAAAGGTCATGGAACGTCTAACACAGCGTTAGTAGCACGGAAATAGAAAGGATGTAAGCATATGCATGCTCCGTTATATATAAGGATTAAAACGGACAAAATGTTTGTATCTGGGATGTATCTCGTATATTTTAAGGATGTCTGGAGTATGTCTAGAGTTATGTAGAAGGAACCTGAGGGCCAAACTACCGATATTTCCTATAAAAAGGGGGCAAAATCATCTGGATCGCTGGATGGTGGACCAAAGTCCACTATGCTTGCACCTGAGTTTTTATCTATTATCCCAACAACTACGCTTATCTATCCACAAGCATGCAAAGGCTTAACCATTTTTCAAAAGTTTTCACCAACACTTTATTAAGTAAAAAAAAGCACAAAGTGTCTTAAGATAACATTTATTAACTTTCTTAGGTAACTTTATGACTTATTACAAAGCAAAATGAAAAGTAAAGTGTCCTAAGCAAAGGATAAACTTAAAAAGTTAAACAACTCAGTCTCTGACACTATTCCTCAGTTCACTCTGAGTCCATGTCCATGGTCTCAGACTGTTAAGTGGGCAGGGACTGTGAGGTGGCTTGTGGCTTGATTACTGGTCTGAGGCACATTGGGGTGCTTGATCCTGAGGGTACCAAACAGAGGATGGTGTGTTCAGAGAAGCTTGTCGCAAGAGCTGACTTAGTCCCGTGAGGTTGAGAGGCCCTCATCAAGGATTGAGATTCAGGCCCAATACTGATGACAGATTTGTCCGTGAAACGGGCTTGGCTGTGGGGTGGAGGAAGGAGGAGTGTATGGGGCTGTCTGGTCTGCAGCTGGTGAGGATGTGGCGTCTTGTGGCGTGCGTGAACCTGGGGCCGTGGATGGAAGGTATGTTTTTTTGCTGTGGCAAGTCCGTAGGTCGTAGCGCTGTTATGTTAGGGGCTGTTGGAAAGCTGTGAAGGGCTGTGACATCGCTGGTGGTGGAGGAGCAGACCTGGAGCTGGTAGGAGCAGCTTCAGCTGGGCCTTGAGAGGGTTGTGCAGAAGTGGCTTAATGATCTTCTTCTTCATCACCTGGTATGGCCTCAGGCGTCCTCAAGGTCTGGCTCACGGAGAGTGATGAAAGATGTCGGCGCGAGGATGCTTGTCAAGTGGACAGCTGAGAGAGAAGTTTGTGCTGGTTTCATTGTGTCCTGATCTCCAAACAGGCAACTGTGGTTCTGGCCGCTGCAGTCTGTGCTCTCTACTTGCATCTGTGGAGCTGGGGGTGGGGGTGGGTGGTTGTTGGCCTCTGGTGGTTACTGCTTCTTCCTTCCATTTGTGAGAGCAGGGCATCATCCCACCGGGAATCTCCAACGTCTGCCGGGTATGGGAGTGGCAGCTATCGGGGGGGGGGTCTTTGCTGTGGGGCCCTCTGATGAAGACACCTGCCTGGACAGGGTAGCTGGCTCCTGGCTGGAGAGAGGACTGGCTGTCATGTGGCTGTCTGAGGGAAGGGGTCTCAGAGAGCTGCTCTGCGGTGGCAGACTCACCCTTCCCAGGGGGGAAAACCTTTTGCCCACTTGGCCATTGACGTCCATCTCCCTGTCAGTGAGCTTACAGCGGCCTTGCCGCGGCTTTCTTCGAGGTGTTAGTTGCCATAACTAGGTGTGCATGTTCTTCCAACATCCAAGGAGTACTTCTGCAGTGTACCACCCAGTCTGCTCTGTCTGTCCTCTCCAAGCTGCTGCTTCTTCTTGTTGTCCGAGTAAGTCTGTGGCCTTTTCTCGACAGAGGTCACTCGTTCTCCTTCAGTCCCATTCAGCCCTCATCCTCATGCTCCTCGGAAAACGTGTATTGTTTTCCTCTCTCCTTCTGTTTCCTTGCTCTTCCTCCCTCTGCAGGGGCTTCAGCAGGGCCTTTCAGGGGGGCAGTTCAGGCAGCGGGCTTGCCAGGGGCTTAAGCAGGGGCCTTCAGGGGCTTCAGGAGCAGGGCGCTTCAGGTGCTTGAGCAAGCAGGGCCTTCAACAGCTGGGCTTTGAGGTCCTTGGGGCTGGTCCACAAGCAGCAGCAGGCAGCAGCTTTCAGAGTCAAGTGCCAGGGGGTGGGATGCTGGTTCTGTCCTTCTTGCCAGGGCTGGAGAACGAAGGCACCGCTTCTCTTCTTGCCTGACTGAACGAACCATGGTGTTCCTGCTAGATGTAATGTGGCGCACGTTCTTTCCGCCTGTAATGCTGACTTGCATGTGTGCTGCAGATCATTTTATTCCACGGAGCTGAACGCAATTCTATACTTCCGGCAATTCACAGTGAACACCTTTGCATCTTGATATACATCCGCCGTGGCTTCCGCTTTGTTTCCTATAGGTGTTCTGTGATCATTCGCTTCATCGCTATGGCATCCCTCCTTCCGTTTGCTCCGTTCAAATTCTCAGCCCGGGGAGGCGGAGCTTCGTCTCGGTGGTGGCTACAGCTGGCGATTCTCGGGGCTTTGAGATGCAGCTCGATATTTCGCCCCTGGTCGGTCCTAACCGGACCTAAAACGTCCCGTAGAGAATGGGATCATGAAAGGGCACAGTCCAGGATCCAGAGATATCGCGAAAATCTCTGGTTTTGAATCCGGGAGAAGCCCTTTTGCTGGAAAGCGAAAATGATAAGCCTCCAAAGCTGCTGACAGCCGGGACAAGCTCCGAAAAGAAAGTGCTTTGTAGCGAGGTTATGTGTGAGTGGTGAGAAATCTTTTTTTGAATTGCAAATTAGACGTTTGAAGGAACCTTAACAAAGAAGAAATCTGTGATTTAATTTTTGTTTGACTGGAAGTTGAGCACGGCGTTTTTTTTTTTTTTTAAGTGAATTCACTTAGGATTGGATTTTTTCATTATCACTTTTTATTTTTACTGAGCGTTTAATGTGACTTTGCAGGTACCGGATTGATTTTTTCTTATATTTTTTTCATGCTTTTTTGATACATTAATTTTTTAGGATAGAGGCTCCCTTTGTATTATTCTTTCTTTAATTTTTCTGCTTTTTTGTTTTTGAGTCTTTATAAATTTTTTTTTTCTTTTTTCTGGCTGGGGGGAAAGAGTATGAGATGCTGCACTCTGCAACTAGAGGCTTTGAAAATACCTATTTGAACTGGGGAAAAAGTCCTATAAACACTTTTTCAGGCATTTAATTTGTAAGTCAGAGGGAGAATTAGTAAAATATTATTACAGTGCTTTCTTGGAGTTTAATATATTCAACATTGAGACTTGCTTTGAAGCTAGCTGAGAAAGAGAGTCATAATAGAGAGCTTGAATACGACATAAAGTGCAGATGTGCAATTATAAATATTTATATATATATTGTGAAATTTCCCGCTCGCCAGATTTTTTGTAAAATTCTTAATTCTAGTATTTTTGCTTTTTTATTAAAGGGAAGCCTTAGAATTTTTTTCTTTTTTTTTTTTTTGTTGTTCTTACTTTTTTATTCCTTTCATCTAATGCTTTGGATCACTATTGCTTTTCCTTTTTGAATATTTTGTTTTTTTTTTTCTCTATCTTCTTCCATTTTTTCTTTTTTATATGGCGGATTTTTAATGGATTAGGGTATGAGAAGACACCTGAAGATTTTTCTTTTCACTTTTTTCGCTGTCTCCTCTTTGGTTATTGGACTTTTTATTATTGGACGCTTTTATTTTGGACTATAAATTGGGCTAATCTATTAGCTGATTTAAAAGTCAATAGAGAAATCTGAGTTTTTGGAAGCAGTAAAATGAGCAGGGAAACAATAAATCAATTGGCATCTTGTTCTACCTCTGTTCCCCACTATCTGTGGCAACATTTAATTCGACAATGTTGAAGCAGAATGAAAAACAAGAAAAGAGGTAAACTTACAGATGCTTAATGCAAGGAATTCAAGATATTAAGATAAAAATAGATTGCTGTTGAACAAAAAATAGGAGAATACTGATGAAAAAGTGGAAAAAATATTAAACAAATGATGGGAAGTATGAGGAGAGATTTCAAATTGAGGGAGGAAAGAGAGGAGAAATAGGAAAATATCTGATACTAGATTACAAGTGGTAGAACAAGAAAAAAAGTGGGATGTTGAGAGTGGGAGATGGAAAGGTCAGAATTTTTATCCTAGAATTTCAAAATATAGAAGAGGAAAAAGGAGAAATTTGTGGTGTCTGCGATAATGATAGGAATGTTGGCAAGATGTTCTGGAATTACAGCAGGAAAAGATGATGGATTGAGTAGATTGAGGTATACGAGTTTATACAAGATATGCGATGAGAAATAAACTACAAAGGAAGTTTCATATAGATTTACCAAAAAAATCCATCAAAAACAGCAAATACTGCAAGTGGTAAGAGAAAAAACCATTGAACATAAAGGTAAAGAAGATTTGTGGTTTTAACTAAACTAGGAAGTGGAGAGATGAGAAGAGAATACGATTTCTGACTAAAACCTTAATGAAAATGAAAGTGAACTATAGATGGCTGATACAGAAGGATTAATTTTTATGTGGCAAAGAGAGAGTACATAGAATGATTTCAGTTGAAAAAGCAGAACTTTTCTATGCAGAATTTTTGGAAGAAGAAAGACAGGAGGTAGAGAAGGAGGTCTCATTAATTGAGTTTATGGAGGAACAAGCCGAGACTGAAAAAAGAGAAAGGAGCTGCAGGTGGACAGATGGACCAGTTTAAAGAACAAGTGAAGAGAGAGCCATGAGAACTGTTAGATTCCAATATAAAGCATAAATCATGGAAGACAAAAAATTTTATTACCAATGAATATAAATGGACTCAACTCAGCTGTTAAAAGAAGAAAAACCTTTCATAAATTAGAGAAATTTAAAAATTTGATATAAATTTGCGCTAAAGAAGTCTATATAAAAAATCAAACATGAGCAATTTTTTAAATACAACCAAAGTTTAGGGAAAATATTACTTTCTCTTGACTCAATGTAAAGAAAAGAGGATGGTTCTTTATATTAAGAGGATATTTCAGCAAAACTGATCTTACACGGAATTGAAGACGGCAAGATAATTAATGGTGGAAATAAGATAATAATCAGAAAACATAACTTCCTGATTGCAATTTATTGCTCCGAATGATAAACAGGAGAGTTATTATACAAAAACTACATATGGAAATAATTAGAGCTGGATTATGTCATTTTATATAATTAATTGATGGGCGGATTTTAATGGAATTGTGGACAACAAATTGGACTACATAAAACGACAATAAAACAAATAGAAAGACTCTCTAAATTCCTTTTTTAAAAATGATAGATGAATTAACGGCTTAAAAGATATTTGGAGGAAGAAAGAAATTAAAGCTAAACAATATACTTTTTACTCTAATAGGCATTTTATCTGGTCGCAGATTAGATATGATTTGGATCTTCAACAAGAATTAATATCCACTATCCAAGAAACAAGTATTGAAAACAAATACTTGGCAGAACATAGTCCAATGACAATTAAAATGGAAGGTAAAGAAAAAAGATTGAGTATGGACATTAAATAACACTATTTTAAAGGAGAAACAGATTTTATACAATGGATGGAGAAGGAATTAAGCCTTTTTCTTTAAAGAAACACAAAAAAGAGGATACTTCAATGCAGAACTGTCTGGATAACAATGAAGGCTTGCTAAGGTGTTGAATAAATAGTTATACAAGAAAACAAGAATATTAGGCAAAATGACAAGCCTCAAGACCTTGGAAGATGAATATAAAAGACTTGAAAAAGAATTACGAGAAAATGCCACGAAAAAAGATATTTAAATTGAAACTGATGTAATTAGCATAAATGGAATTAATAGGGATAAGAAGAACTGGCACATGAAAATTAGAAATTTTAAACAGAATTTTTTGAAAGATGCAATAACCACGGTAGATGGCTAGCATATAAATTGAGAAAGGAGAAGAGGAATCAAAGAAAATATTGAAACTTAATAGATGATCAAGGCCAAGTTTTGTTGTGGTAATAGAGGAAAAAAGAAAAATTATTCAAATTTTTAATTGTCAATTGATTAAACAAGAGAATATTGAGAATAAATTAAACAGTATTTACAGAATGTTAACCTTACCAAAGATACACTAAAGAGACTGAGAAATGTTAGAAAGTAATATAACAATGAAGGAATTATAACGAAGCATTTAAAGAAGACAAAATAATGGGAAAGTACAGGTCCAGATGGGCTTCCGGCAAGAATTCTATTAAAAATTTCAAAATCATTGAGCATTCTCACTCTGAAGTTATTGAATGAAGTTATGTTAAAGAGAATGATACCCAAAACATGGGACAGAGGCTTATATTACACTTATTCAAAAAGAGGCTGACCGCTGCAAATTTAAAGAATTATAGAACTTCTCTTTAATTGAATGCAGATTATAAATCTTTGCTTCAATACTAGCAGAAAGAGCTGAAAACAATATTTAAATAATTTTAATTCACTCAGAAAAAATAATGGGATTCCTGGCCCCCCAAAAAAGAGGACAAAAACAATTAGAGACAATATGAGGAGGTAATTTTGGATGGCACCTTGGAATACTAATGCAGGCTCATCCTGAGAAGCAAATGGCCTTTGATATTTTCTAGATGCTCAAAAAGCTTTGAACAATGTGAACTGGAGATTTATGCTGTTTACTGTTGGAACAGAATGGGTTTTTGCCGAAAATTTAATTCAAAGCAATAGAAGCCATATATAATAACAGACAGCAAAGTTAATGATGCGATGAGAATTTACAGATGCTTTATAATATAGAAAAGAAGCACAAGACAAGGGTGTCTCTATCTCCTTTGTTATTGCGTATTGACTTTGGAAGTGTAAATAGAAATATTAGGGATGAATAAACGTATAAAAGGAATTGAAAATTCAAAAAAGAAGAATTTTAACTAACAAGCTTTTGCCTGACGACTTAGCTTTATTCTGGAAGACCCGTTAGAAATGGCTCAAAGTTATTGGAAAAGAATAGAGACATACGGTGAGATGGCTGGCTTGAAGAATAAACAAAGATAAAACAAAGATCTTAACAAAAAATATGTTTTGAAAAAGAGAAGAATTGACGATCTTTTGAAAAATCAAGTTAAATAAGGTTAAGTATCTGGGGATATATTTGACGGAGATGTAGCACATTAAAAGAAATAATTATACTAAACTAACAAACAGCTAAATTATAGATTTGAAGAATGGGAAAACTTGCAATTGTCATTAATTAGGGAAATTTAACAATTAAGATGAATATTTTTACTTAGAATTTTTTTCTCTTTCAATACATACCATTAGACTTGAAAGATTATTATTGAAGACTTTAATTAAATCATGTTAAAAGTTTATATGGCAATGTAAAAGAGCGAGAATAAAAGTTAAAGCTTTAAAGATGCTAGAATTAGAGGAGGTTTTGGTTGCCTAATTGGGAACCTGTATTATAAGCTGCAAGTTGATTGTGGTCCAAAGAATGGATACATAAGAAAACATAGATTGGTTGACATTAGAAGGCATGATTACTGTTGGGCTGGCATGCTTTTTTATGGTAAAGGGAATAAAAACAGGGGTATTTAAGAAGACATTATATAACGGGAGTCTTTGTGGTTAAATTGGAAAGATAAAAACATGGTTATTTGAAATTCCAGTTTGTTATCGACTATTGAAGCATTTTCTATCCATGATTTATAAAAAGGAACATAACAGTTAGATATGGGGAATTGTTAGATGAAAAGGGTTGGACTTAAATGATCAAGACTTAGAGAACAAGGTTATAAAGATGAATTGGGTTTCATATGCGCAACTACATTCAAGATATGATGAAGATTTTAAAATGGAAGGATATATGATAAACAGACTGATTTAGATAAGAATATTGATGGGTATGATGACCAAGTGATTAAAAAATTATAATGGTTATTTATTGGGAAATTAACTTAGAGCAGAAAAGTTAAAGAAACTATGATTGTTTGGGGGAAAAATTTTTGGATATGGGATTGATTTAGCGAAAATGGCAAAAAAATTATGGATTCAAAATTATAAATGACAATGTTAACAGCATAATAAAGAAAACTTGTTAAGATGTTCTATCGGTGGCATTTTCCCCCGACAAGAATAGCGAAAGAAATGTTTAAGAATAAATTCTGAAAAATGTTGGAATGTCACCAGATACTGGCCTCATACTATCAATGATGTGGTGGACTTGTGAGGAGGCTAGAAAATATGGGACTCAAATTCACATTTGTTGGAAAAATGACAAAGAAACACATGGACTTGAAACCAGAGACTTTTATTGGAATTCTAACCTGACACATATAATAAACGAATTTGAAATATTGATTGTAAATGTTATTAAACAGGCGGCTAGGATTGTATTGCTAAAGAATTGAAGAATGAGAAAATAACGACTACAGGAGAAATATAAGAAGAATATTAAGAATGTGTGAGATGAGTATGATTGAACATTTGAAATTAGAGACAAGAAGATAAACAATTTTATGAAATTTGGGATTTTTTTACGCAATGGTAGATGATAAGATAAGATAAAGAAATATTATATTTATAAAGAGTTTTTTTTTTTAGGATTAATTTGTTATGATATTGATTTGTTATAGAATAAGTGTTTTAAAGTATTGATATCCCATAAGAATGAAAGATTAGTAATATCAGGATATGGATTGATAATATAAATTGTTTATCAATATCATTATTGAAACTATAAAATTAATGCAAAAAGTGATGAACGAACGACACAAATCCGGAAGAATATATGAGAATAAATGTTTTTATGTTATGTATGTTATGTTTGTTTGTTAAAAAATTAATAAAATTCTTTATAAAAAAAAAAAAAATTCACTCCCGGAAACCCTTCGGAGGTATCATGCTTCCATCCGCTTTCATATGTAGGCTTCTATTGAACATGCCATTTAACATCCCCGCTACATCCTACCACGTCCGTTTCTTTTCCATTCTATTCCATTCTGTTTATAGCAAATTTTCACACACTTTTTGGAGTGACTGACAACGGATGGAGCAGCGATTTTTCTCATCTGCCTGTGTTTTTATAATATAATTTTGCATACGTTGGCTCAGTGGGACTCGGCTTTAAGAAAGATTTATTATTTAGAGATAATGGATAAAAATTTAGTTAAAAAGTGATTCTGCAAAGGTAACATATGAATTGTATTGTTATATTATTATTAGAATAATGTTATACAATTGGAAAAACGTATGATTTAGTGAAACATTCGTTGAATAAAATAAATGGAATGAATAAATGAGAGAATTAATTTGAAAGAAATAGGAACATTTTAATGACATAATGTTTTAAAATGCAAAGTGAAGTGGGGGGAAGTAATCATGAAGTTTCTAGCGTTCACAGAAGCATGATACCTACTTGAAAAAGTAATGTGTTAAATGTTTAAAATTTAAGTGAATATTAACATTAATGAAAGAATTGATTGGTATAAATTGTTGTTTTTAATTATATATTTTATATTTTTTTTTCTTTTCTTTTAAAAATGTAAGTTGTATGCAGAATCGAATGGAAGTTATGTTCTATATTAAACTGTTATACTTTTAGGGGAAGATATAAAGGGCATCCATACTCCAACAGTGGACCACAGAAGGAATTTTGTTTTATGAGAAAAGATAATAGACAGTTGAATAGGACATGACAAAGAATATAAATATAATGATGATTGAGATGAACAAATAAAAATAAATTAAGAAAGTTAAAAGCGGGGAGAAGCTATATAGAAATGTAGAATGGTAATGAAGCTATGGATGGTATACTAAAAATGAGGCATGAATTTGAATTGGTGTTGTACAAAGAGATGTAACCCGGGATCCAGGCTGCTTTCAAGAAAAGAGGTTATTAATGTTTTTCATGTTCTGTGTTGTGTTTGTTTATGTTTGTTTCTAAAAATCAATGAAATTTTCTTCAAAAAAAAAAGCATATAATTCAGCAGGATACATTATATAGAAGAAACTTCTTTTAATACAATAATATAAAACATGATGCATGTATATAATACTCATGCAGCTCTTGGAACATGGTAGAGAGAAAAAGAAATAGCAAATACTCTCAAGCAAAGACAAACCAACTCTCTTGTACACAGAACAGTTAAGCTAAGCCACGCCCAGGCTCCAAGCCATCTCACATGGCTCACAAAACAAATCCTGTGCCTCAGTCACCAAACAGTCCCCACTGGCTGACTTGTTGCCATGGCTATTCCAGTTCATGAATTCTTATACACTGATACTCCTCCTTTTGTGACTGGAATAGACATAAAATAAATAACTTAATATTCTTCCCATGGTGCACTCCACCCAATAGCTTGCTCATTACATCTGCCAGATTGTCCTCTGAAGAACAGTGAAGCAAGCCATTTAATTTACTGGCTTCTCTTACATTACAATATTTACTTTCTACATGCTTGCTTCTATTTTTTACTCTGTCACTTGTTGACATTTTAATGTAAGCAGCATTATCTTTGAACACTGCTACAGCTTCATTTACCTTTACGTTTAAATCCTGTAGCATCTCTGTACCAAGTTACTTCTGAACACAGTTCAGATAGAACAATAAATTCTGTCTCCACAGTAGAAATGGCTACAGTTGTTTGTTTTCTGGACTTCCAACCAATTAAAGCCCCTACAAATAATACCACAATCCCAGAATTGGACTTTCTGGTTTTTACATCACTGGCATAATCACAGTCAAAATAACATTTCAACTTTAATTCTTCAGAGACCTGTATGCTTACTGCACAAACTATATCTGGTTTGGACCCCTGTGACAGATATAACAGGTGGAGATGAAGGAGGTACAATTCAGGCCACTCTGTAGCAACTATAAGGAGTTTGGGGACTCCTGGGGAGTTAAGGTGATTTGGGGGGTGGGGGAGGAGGATATTTAGCAGTATAAACAATTCCACTAATATTTACTATTTCTGATTCTCACAAAAATCAAGCCTGGGCACATCTTTTTAGAACAATGATCTGTTCAGTAATTTTAAAAATAACCCTGTCATGCCCCCATCAGAGTCTGAATCTGAAATGGAGGACTACACAACTCAATCAGGGCAGAGCAATAGACGCAATCTACATAGACTTCTGTAAAGCCTTTGATTCAGTGATACACAACAAACTACTAAAACTAAAATCTTATGGTATCTCTGGACACCTGCATAACTAGATAGAAGCATTTCTGTCAAACACACAACAAATGGTCAAAATTGGGAGTGTCCTATCAAATTCTGTAACTGTCAACAGTGGTGTCCCCCAAGGCAGTGTTCTAGGACCAACTCTCTTCATACTCTACATAAATGACCTCTGTGATCATATCAAGAGCAACTGCATTCTCTTCGCTGATGATGTAAAGCTATTCAACACCACAGNTTCAGCTTCAACCATAACAACACAAGAGCAAACAATAGATACAAACTCAAGGTGAATCGCACCAAACTTGATTGCAGAAAATACGACTTCAGCAACAGAGTGGTCAATGGCTGGAATACTCTACCTGACTGTGGTTTTTTTCCCTAAACCCCAAAAACTTTAACCTTAGACTGTCTACTATTGACCTTTCCTAAGAGGTCTGTAGGGGGCGTGCATAAGCGCACCAACATACCTACCATCCCTGTCCTATTGTTTCTTTTATATTTTTTTAAAAAATTTTCTTTTATGTACCCATGTATTCATAAGTATGTTTTTACTTATACCTATTATCTTGTAAGCAATTATCAATCTTGTAAGCAATTGACAAATAAAAATAAATAAAAATAAATAAAATAAAAGAGCTACAGAGAGTGGGAGAGTGGCTCTGTTGGCTGTGGAGGAAACTGGGGAAGGGCTAAGTCAGGCTGGGCAAAGCAGGGGAGAGGTAGAACAAGGGAGAGTGGGTTCAGATGAAGACCAAGGCCCACCCCTCCTCATCTTAGGGCGCATCGGGAAAAACACAGAAAAGAACAATATGGATTGCATGGGTTTTGAGGAAGGAGAGAGACCTGATTCGTTTCACAAGGCACACCTGGGGATGGAATTTAAAGGAGAGGCAGTTGGGAGAGGCGTCTATCAGGAACAAATGCTGAATTCATCTAATGTTGAGAGTTATGGCCTGCATTCCTGGTATTCTTCCTGATTGTTTGAATGATTGCCATGCTTCTGTGTGCTTCTTTTGTCTTGCTGGAATTATTGCCATGATTCTTTGCTTCTGGGACCCATTATCTTGCCCTGCTGGAGTGATTGCAAGTCATTCTGCTTACAGCGTTTGGACTGGAGTATCTGCAGCCAGAGGCTGCTGCAGGCTCATGGGAGAGCTTTTCTCCAGGCTGGAGAGTAAACAGGATGTTGGGGCAGAGGTGGTATTCAGCAGGTTCTGACCAGTTCTGGAGAACTGGTAATGGAAATTCTGAGTAGTTCGGAGAACCAGCAAATACCACCTCTGATTGGAGATTTTACAGTATCCTTCCTCTGCCACACCCACCAAGCCATGCCCACAGAACCGGTAGTAAAAAAATTTGAATCCCATCATTGAGTTGGGGGCAAAGTTGGTCCCAATAAAGGGATTCATACCAGTTCTCTGGCTGTTTTGCCTTTGTACCACCCCCTGGGTCATCACAAACCCCAAAGCTTAATACATTGGATATGTTATTATCTTTTGGTATTACACAAGTGAAATAAATCTCATGCAGTGTTCAGCAGAGAAAACACCTCATGCTTATTAATTTATAAGTAGTGTTTTCTGGAAAGCCCAGAACTATGGATCTTGTTCATATCAAAGAGGCTTTGTCAGACATAGGAAGACTGCCTTGCAAAAGGCTGATTATGTGACATTGGTGAAGGCTATAATTTACGTACTGCCCTTAAAATGAATAATTTTAAAGTGCTCATTCAATGAGCAATTTGGATTTTATAATGCTTGAATTGGACTAATGTTTGTATTAAATGATGTTTAAGAGCCTGATGCAAATGTTCTATCTTTCTTTAGAGTTTTAATAGAACTGTTATTCAAATCTATTTTTCTGCAAAGCTAAGGACATTATTTTTGTTAAACATGGTTCCCTGGAGAAAGCATAATGCTTAGCAAATACTGAATTAAAAAAAGAATAACAAATAAAAATAATATTTTTTTTACTTTTCATGTAATAAAAAAATAAAAGACCATGAAAGATAAATTAGAACATTCAGATTATCTCATTATTTAGCCTTTCCTTAAAGCTAGATTTTAAAAGTTTAAAAAATACCAAAAATGTTGAAGAAAAGACCCTGCTTGTTGTGTGCTTTGGTCTTATGTCAGATAAATGATGCAGTTCAGAGTGTGATTTTTTTCATGTCACATTAGGGAGTTTTGCATAAAGTGATCTGTTTTAATGCCATTTGTGATTGTTTTTTGTAATAGCATTGAACTGATGAATCAGCAGTCCACTGGATTTCTCTTAGCTCCTAGATTATAAAAGTTAAGTTAGCTGTCTAATACAAATTGGGGGAATCAGACACACCAACCCCAATGGAACATATTTCTGAGTAGACCAGGATGTGATTGGTTTTTTGTCAAATAGCATCAGACTAAATAAATCATGAAAGCATGAGAAATCAAGAAAAAAAGAAGAGCAAGAAAAGTAACATATTCATCATTAGAATCAATTTTATGTGGACTGGCGATGGATGGACAGATGGACGGACAGACAGAACATCCAGAGTTTTTGGCATTTTTTTTATGTACCTGAATTGTTAACTATCTGAATAATAGCCAAAATGATAAAAAAAGATTATAAAAAATAATGTAAAAAATAAGTAATTGGTCCTTTCCAGCTCCTAAGGCTTACCACCAGCACAGATACAAAGATGACACCACACATTTTGAGGAGAATGCTCTGTCCTACATATTGGCAAAAAAAAATCAGAAAATAAAATACAGGCTGAATAGTCAAGACCCTTGTTGATCCAAAACTCTGTCAAGGATCTTGGAGTACTTCATCTCAAATGACCTAAGTGCTAGAGCCCCACTGTAACTACATAGCCAAAAAGGCGTTAAGAGTTGTAACCTAATCTTATGTAGCTTTTTCTCTGTAATATACACTAATAACTAGAGCATACAAAACATTTGCTAGACCAATACTTGAATACAGCTCATCAGTCTGGAACCCACATTATGTATCTGATATTAATACAGTTGAGAAAGTCCAGAAATATTTCACAAGAAAGAGTTCTCCACTCCTCTACTGTTGCAGATACCTTATGCCCACCACTCGAACATTTCTAGACCTAGAAACACCTAAGAACTACTCCACCTTCAGTCCGATCAAGTTATAATATATAAAATCATACATTGCAATGTCCTACCAGTCAATGAATACTTCAGCTTCAACCATAACAACACAAGAGCAAACAATAGATACCAAACTCAAAGTTAATCGCTCAAACTTGATTGCAGGAAATATGACTTCAGCAACAGAGTGGTCAATGTCTGGAAATACTCTACCCTGTGGTTTCTTCCCTAAAACCCCAAAAACTTTAACCTAGACATCTACTATTGGACCTTCACCCCCTTCCTAAGAGGTTTGTAGGCACGATGCATAAGTGCACCAACATGCCTACCATCCCTGTCCTATTGTTTCTTTTATTCTTACTATTATTTTTCTTTTTAGTGTGTATTGTATCCATGTATTCATAAGTATGTTTTTACTTATACCTATTATCTTGTAAGCAATTGACAAAAATAAATAAATAAAAAATAAAAGAATCAGAAGCTAATATTAAAATGTCCTGCAAATGCAACATTCAGTTTTGAATTGGTGTTCATTGTTCCTAAGCCCTTTTCCTGAGTTGAAATAAAGTGCTTCCCCCCATTCTTAAGCCAACAGAAAATTATGCCAGCATGACATTTGCTGTTGTTCCTATTGCCAATTCCTATCATGCCTCTGCTGCCTTTGTTTCAAGTGAAAATCTTGCCAGATTGTATAGACCTTGGCATCAGCAACCCTAACCCTCACCCTAACCTGACATATGTTCTTCTTATTCATGGATTGGATACAAAATAAAATTAATATTAAGAAGATATATAAAAAAATGTAGGGCATATTTGTGCTAAGATCAGATGTAAATGAGGACACATCCAAAGAAAAGCATAAGAAGGGCAAAAGATATACTCTGTCAGAGGTGGGTTAATTCAATCTGTTTGGAGAAGCCAGAACCAATATAGCAAAAACTTGACAATTCCAGCAATTAAGTACCCTGGACAGCAGCAAAGGTTACATATGGCCCCCAGTGAGTCTTCCTGTAAAATATTGGTTACCTGTTACATGTATTATAGGTTTTTACTGAGTGCACTGTAGATGTATGTGTTGGGCTATAATAGCCATAATATATAATCAGTCGTATTATCTGGAAATGATAACAATCATAACCCAGCATAATTTCAGGGCATTCTTTTGGGAAATTCAACCATGATATTCGGCTATTCATGAGCCAGAGAAGGCTGCAGATGAAAATTCATTAAAGATTTATTTATCTGTGCAGAGAAATCCACAATCCTCATGAGAACAAAAGCAATTATCATCACTATGTGAACCTTTTCTTTCTTTTTCCCAGCCACAGATAATTTGGGGAGGGGGGGAGAGAAGAAAAGGACAAACTGGTGATTAGATTGGTAGGAATAGATACAGAAAAGCACCAGATCTACTGTATAATTGCAAAAGATAAGAGGCTTCTGTCACTGCGAAGAAGGTGGCCAGAGAGGAAAAAGGAGATGGGAAAAGGATGCATCCTGGTCATGTGAGGATAATACCTGAAAAAAATCCAAGAATTAGGGGTGGAAAGAAATTATGAACAATGAATAGATTTCAGCCAAATGCCAATGAATGTATTGAGATTAGGACTCACAAAAATAACAATATAGGCATGATAGTAAAGACTCCAAGATTAATATGACACAATGATTTTTGACCACATTATGACTTCTAAAACCATTAGTGGAGTATTTATGACATTGTCAGGAAGAGACTTAAGCATCACTTCAACATACACAAAATGTCATAATTACCTGAATTAATGAATCCCTTAAGCCACTATAGAAAACCTCAGCTACAAAATTATCAGAGAAGCCATAGAAATTGAAAAAAGAAAGCATGAACAGATGAGATGATTCCACCAGATTGTCAATCATTTGGAAGCCTGCACTCTCAAAAAAATCTCCACACCACAAGCCAGGCAAACAGGGAGAAGGCGGAGCTTCGTCTCGGTGTTACAGCTGCGATCTCGGGGCTCTGAGATCGCAGCTGATATTTT
>BHFT01010827.1:0-10713 GCA_004320025.1 Laticauda laticaudata
GTTTTATAGAATTCTGCCGGAAGTCCATCTGGGCCTGGTGCCTTCCCATTATGTATTATAAAAGAAACAAAGAAATGAAAGAAGAATAGTGAATAAGTAAGAAAAATAAAAGCATAAAAGAAGAAAAGCTGCTTTAATATTTTTGACAGTGGTTAAAACACAGTTATATTTCAACCTTTCACTCTAAGGTTATGTCATAATTTTTTTCTTCCACAAACTACCCTTTCTAACCATCCAAGCCATAAATCACAGGTTTATTTTTTTCCTTTTTTCAGCAAAAACTCTATAAGAGATTTCCAGTCACAAATAAAATAGTTGATTTTCTCTAAACACAAAAGTTAAACTTGCCTCTCTTTTTTACAAGTGCATCAGGCATGATAAAATAACCCACATTTCCCATATAAATTTGAAATACCCTAATACATTCTTGCTAATTTTTCTGGAGTCAACAGTACATCATTTTATATAAATACTTATTTTTGTTACAATCATGTGAATTTCAGTCCTTTCAAACACATTTTCTCACTTTTCCAATAATATGTTGTGTCCAATGTTCTTAGCCGATTTTGTCATGCCTACTTTCACTTTTTTGTCCTCCATTTCAAATTTTAGCAACAGTTTTCACATTTTGGCAATTACATGTCCATCATCTGTATATAACTCAACTTGAAAATTTGTCTTTGGTTGTTCATTTCCAAAAGTCGTGTTATTTATCTTGAATCTTTGTCATAGCTATGTACAAAAATATCTGAAAAATAAATTGTTCTGCAGTGAGTTGTTCTTTTGACTTCATCTTATATTCTCCATGATCTAACATTTTTGATAATTAACAAATTCTCTTTATCTGCTGTTATTTTCCTATCAAATGCTTCATGCTGAAACCCTTAAAGGTACTTTTGGGCACAGTCGAGATTTATATCTATTCCATATTATCAATATGGCATGTCGAACAGAGTGATTTTTAAAATATTAGCTTAATTATACCATAAAAAACATGCTATCCAAACCTCAGATTGTACACTTCCAAAATTCTTTTATTTCTCAGCAATATTTACTCTTTAATCCAAACCAAATATCTGCTTACAAACTAGTTTTAAAGCAGGTAATCCTAATCCTCCTTGTCCCTTTGCATCTTGGAGACTTCGTATTTAACTCTTACCTTCTTTTCCTGCCATACAAACTAGATATATCTTTCTGTCATCACATAAATGGTTCATCAGTTGTCAAAATAGGTATTGCTTGAAATAAAACATAATTCTAGGCAGGACATTCATTTTTATAACAGAGATTCTTCCAAGCAATAATAATTTAGTTTCTCTCATCTTAACATGTCCTTTCTACTTGCTTCCTATTGTAATACCTCTAGAGCAGTGGTGTCAAATCCAAGGGCCATGGGATGGATTTGGCCCTCAGGGTGCTTAGATCTGGCCTGTGGGCCCACCCTGGAAACAGCAAAGAACCAGCCCACAGGACTCTGTCAGTGAAAATTGAGCCTGGGAATGTGACATGTGGTCCTCCCAGGCTCCATTTTCAGCCACAATGGCATCTGGCAACCCTCTGCCAGTGAAAATGGAGCTTGGGAGGGCTGTGTGTAGCCCTCCCAGACTGTTTTCATTGGCAGAGGGCTGCAGGAGACCGTCACAGAACCCACAAAAACAGAACCCTGCCCCAGGTGAAACACAACCCTAATACAGCCCTCAATGAAATTGAGTTTGACACCCCTGTTCCCCTTTTCTTTTGGTTGTTCCAATGAACCTTTCCTTCCCACATCAAGTCTTGAAGCTTTCCTGGTGATCATCATGCTTTTATTTATAATAAAAAAGTAAATCAATTATGTAGATACAAGTAAAAGGCAGCTTTCTCCATATGTTTTCCCCTTCTCCCCTTTGCATTCCCTTAAGGCATTAGTACAATCTGCATTTCCATAGTTTTAATGACATTGTCAATTTTATGTTACACTTATCTCATTGTTTTGTAAATTCTACCAACTGCCTTCTCCTGTTGATGTCAGACAATCAACATTCCAACAAAACTCTGGTCTATTTTTTTAATTAATTCCAAATAGCACTAAAAGCACCTCAGTTTTATTTGTCTTAGAATCATAAAATGGAAAGAGAAGAGTTAGGTCATTGTCTAATCTCCTGCTCAGTGTAGGGATTTAAATTACATAAAGGTGTCCAGTCATGTACTAAACATGTGCAATGAATGGGAACTTAATATTACCCTCAAATTATAGTGAGTTATAACTTCTCATTATTTGGAGATTACTTTTCTTGGCAGAGCCTAACATTTATCTTTTTAGCCACCATATCACATTGCTGACTCATAATCATCTTGTGATCAATTATAATTCAAATTGCAAATAGATATCTTCCCATCTTATTTTATTTCTTCTTCCTAGGTGCAGAATTACTCTTATTTTCCACCCTTTTTCTAAGCTATCAAGATAATTAGTTATTCTGTTTTTATTATCCATTCCATTTTCAAATCTGATCACTATTTTATACCAGGCCCAGAACTGGACCCAGTTCTATAAGGAACCATTGATAAGCATACTTTGAACATAATTTTGAGTATAATTTGGACACCAGCTATTCATTGACATAATTATGCTGCTTCTAGCCCAAGGTTTCCTATCTTGTTAATCACAATATCATGACATACTTTGTCAATAAATTAGATCAAGATATATCACATTTACACATTCTTCACAATCTACTAAGTGAATTACTTCATCAAAAACATGAAAGAAACTTACTTGAGCAAGACTTCTCATTAATAAATCTATGCTGGCATACATTAACTATCACATTGTTTTCAGAGTGATAATTATTATTTTCAAGGTATAGACTGATTAGATATTAATCACTGGTTTCAATATCAGCCTTTACTTATAGTTCCCTAGATCCTCCTTTTTTTCCCTTTGAAAACATTCACACACTTCCACATCACATTTTTCAGAATTGATCAAATAAAAGCCATAATGTCAGTTTACACTTGCCATATTTCTCCATCTTTCTTCAGCAATTGATCTGTGATCCTTTTTTCCTTTTAACTGGAATTTATGGGTTGGGGGGAGCCTTATTGCTGTTCTTAACATCATTTGCCAACCTCAGTGATTACATTTTATTCCTTTTACAGTTCCAGACTACTGGAATACACAATTCTTTGGTGATCAGTCCCTCTTTTTGAGATAAGTCTCTTTTTAAATCTTCATTAACCTTTGTTCAATCACACTGATTTATTCCATTTTCATTCACTGGAATTATTTTTTGAGTACAACTCCTTTTCATCTTGAACTCCTTTTCACATTAGTTTCTCCTGCTGTAGATCCTGCTCATTTTTTTCCTCTAGGGTGATTGAAAATCACTTCTTTGAAGTTCAAGATTCATATTCAGCTACAACTCAAGCAAAATCAAGAGTACTATTTCTTCACTTTCTTCTACATTTTCTGTTATTTCTGTAGCTCACCATAGATTTTGCGGAAATTAAAGTCCAATGTTGTTATTACTTTCTACTTTTTGGAAGATCTGCAATTTATTTTTGGGGAGTAAGTTATTTTTTACTTGATTGAAGAGATGTAAGTAATACAAGTAATCAATACTGCTTTTATTCATTTGTCCATTTAATTAAGACGAAGAGGGAGAATGAATCTTTGTTGATTTTCAAAAAAACCCTCCACAAAGTAAAAAGATAAATGGAAAGAAATATTTGAAAGAAGAAATAGCAGCAGGCATTTATATTTAAGGTTATATGTCTTTATTTATGAGTCTGAAGTTTATTTATGAATCTGAAGTTTATTTATAAGTCTGAGTCTGTAGTATCTGAAGTTCGTACTTTGGAGACTTCATGTTCAATTCACCCAGGATACAACTTAAAGCTCCAAGTATATTTCAGGTGAATGTTCTTTTGGATAATTTGTAAGGTGCAAACCATTTTCTCATCCAGAATGGTTCCAAAAATAGTCCCACCAATCTCCAGCATTTATGTTCCACAATTTACCTTCTTTGCTCACTCATATTCTTCCATGGAACTTGACCTGAGTGCTTATATTTTGAATTTCCTTCCTGCACCCTCAAGATCTACAACGAGATAGTTATAGATGCAGGTCAGACTTCATACCACATTTTGCAATACTTCTCTCCAGGGATAGGATTCAAATTTTGTAACAACCGTTCTGTGGGTGTGGCTAGGTTGGCATGGCCATGTGACTGGGTGGGTGTGGCTTCTTTTTTTGGCAGCACCCTCTCCCTGTTTTGGGGGCCTTCTGGGCCTCAGGGGAGCCTCCTGGGGGGTGATTTTGCTCCCAGAAAGCTTCCCTGGAGTTCAGGGGAAAAAAATGGAGGAGCATGGGGGGGGTGTATAGCACCTTCCCCCTACGCTCTATTTTGGGGGCTTCTGAGCCTCAGGGAAGCCTCCCGGGTGAAGCAGTAATAAAGTGAGAGGAATCCCAGCACACTGATCATAGGAACAGCTGATCATTGGGAGGGGGAAAAATACCTTAAGGAGTGACTGGGTGGGCAAGAATGCAGTCAGTGATATCAAGCATGCGTGCGATGTTGCACATGTGCGACAAGGACTGACTGGCTGGGGAGGGGAGGGGTAGATGGAGAGGGAATGGGCCAGCCAGGGGCACGATTTGCTGGTTCTCCAAAACTGTGCAGAATCTATAGAACCGGTCCAAACTGGTAGAATCCCATCCCTGCTTCTCTCTAAGAAACAGAACCATAGTATATAGTATATGCTAACTACTGAAACTTCAGGAATATAAGTAAGCAGTGTATATTATAGGTACGAAAGAAGTAATATACCTGCATGGCATAGAGTTTTGTTATTTGAGGGACCACCTATCTCCCATAGAATCTTCTAGACCACTTTGATCTGGAAGAATTTATGTGATCTGGGTTCCTTCAGGTAAATAATGGCATCTCTCAAAAGAAAGTTTGAGAGAAGTGAAAGTTTTCTCTAAGTAGAATCTACCCTCTGAAACAAGGTTCTTCCCTTCCCCAGATACAAATGGCCTCCATTCAGATGGTACTTGCAAGGCCCTTGAAGGTGTGGCTCTTTGCTGATGAAAATAAATGATGAATGATGTCCCCTTTTAGATTAGGGGTTTTCTTTTGTTCCCACCTCCATATTGCTGCTTCTAAATTATTCTAAATTATTATTGATTCATTACACAGTTAGACAGATGTTTAGACTGGATTTGGGATTTTTATTATGTCATACCTAAGGAATTGACATAGGCAGAGGTTGCTGCTTTTTGAAATTGATTGGTGGTGATTTTTTTTCAGTGCAGATGATATTCAAGCAGTGTTTCAGATGCTTTTGGGATTGCATCAAATTTTAGTATGCTGATCTTATTTTCCAGCCTAGTCTTCCATTTTTGTGGTGTACCGTTTGGCTTTATTTTCATTTCTGTTGATTTTGCACCCAAGTATCCAGGTATATCCATGGTATACATTGGTTGATTTGTTTCTTGCAGTGAGTGCTGCTTGTATTTGATATTACAGTTCTGGCATCTTTTAGTACTTGTACTCTCTGTTTCTTTGGAACCAGCTTCAATGTAAACAATGTTATTCTGTTGTTTTAGAGCTGATTTAGATGCTCAGTTATTTTTTTTCCATTTTTTTTAGTTGGCGGATTTTGTTCTTTTTGAGAAAACAGAGGAGAGGTTGTCTGATTTGGAAATGAAAATGATTCAATAGCTATGCTGTCAAACAAAGTATATTTTGAGGAAAAGTCATAAAATTCCTGGATCAATAAGGTAACCAATAAAGCTAAGAGATTTACTGTTAGTTGCACTGAAGGGAGAAGCTTAGCAGATCCATATTATCCCCAGTTCCAAACTTCAGGAAAGAAAAGTCTCCATTTAGCTGAAGAAAACTGGTGAATCCATGGAAGCATCCATATACTGTAAGGTTCTTTTAGTAACAGTACAGGAAGCTTTCAGATGAATCTTCTTAGTTTTTCAAGTTCAGCCCAAGTCAGCTATAGACCAGGAACAGCTTAAATTGTAAGGTTAGTTTCACTGATTTTTATGAGCAGTAATCCATCATATCTATTTCACAGTAAGATCTTTCTCTGTTAACAAGAAAACATTGAATTTTGAGATAAAGAGTTTTTGCATTCTATTCAAAAAAATTAATTAAAAGATTGCCTTGACATTAGAAAGGAATAATCAAATAGTTCAGCTTTTCCAAGTTTGGGGTATTTTGATGCATTGGGCAATAAATAATATTATTTATCGACAACACTTGTTCATTGATATCTTTTCCTATATGGGAATTTGTAAGGGAGTTTATGGGAGGCAACTGGATTCTTTCAACATACATACTTATATAACCATGTAAATCAACAGATTTGGGGGGGGGGAAAGGAGCTGGAAAATTAGAAGTGCCTAGATGTTTAAAATGTTGTATTGCAGAAGTTTTAAACATTAGCCTATTTAAATTCTATCATATTTTTTTATTTTGGAAATGATACTAATCCATTACAACGAAAACTCATGTTCAAGACATAAGCAAAAGGACAACTTGGGGCTATCCCAGGCTTATGAAAAGCTGGGGTATAAATAGGCAGGAATGAGAAGGGCTGGTTTCCAGATATTTTGCAAAGCAACATTATTCTATAAAAACAGTTAGCTGTAGTGATAGGAAACTGCAGCTGGAGGAATTTGGAAGCCACAACTCAGATGCTCAGTTTTACACACACAGCATGTTGTGCACTCAGCACAACATGATAATGCAATGAGTCATAGTACACACCTTGAAAATTGGGGACACACCCTGAGCTCTGAGCTTGTTCAAAGTATTTTTGTTCCATGTTTCTTGGGGCTCTGCCAAAGCATTGATGGCAATCACTGGTCTTCTTTTGTTGCCAAGATGCTTGGGATCTTTAGTTGGAACTTGTCAAAACTTTTCCAGTTGCGGGAATTGCATTCTTGCAATCTCTTCCACGATTAATGTTTGGGCAAATAATAGGATATTTTAAGACAGTTGTTACTAAAGTATCCCAACTAAGTGCAGTTCTACTTATTGAAGAGAATAGACTGCAAGTGGGATAGATACTGGACATAGATTTTTTTTATTTTTTATTTATTTGGTTTGTCAACTGCTTACCAGATAATAGGTATAAGTAAAAACTTCTGAATACATGGATACATATAAGAAAAATAAAAAAATAAAAGAAACAATAGGACAGGGATGGTAGGCATGTTGGTGTGCTTATGCATGCCCCCTACAGACCTCTTATGAAAGGGGTGAGGTCAATAGTAGACATCTAAGGTTAAAGTTTTTGGGATTTGGGGAAGAAACTACAGAATCAGGTAGAGTGTTCCAGACTTTGACCACGCTGTTGCTGAAGTCGTATATCCTGCAATCAAGTTTGGTGCAGTTTACCTTGAGTTTGTATCTATTGTGTGCTCTTGTATTGTTATGGTTGAAGCTGNGTTCCAGACTGATGAGCTGTATTCGAATATTGGTCTAGCAAATGTTTTGTATGCTCCAGTTATTAGTGTAATATTACCAGAGAAAAAGCTACGTAGGATTAGGTTAACAACTCTTAATGCCTTTTTGGCTATGTAGCTACAGTGGGCTCTAACACTTAGATAATTAGAGATGAGTATTCCAAGGTCCTTTACAGAGCTTGGATCATCAACAAGATCTTGAATATTCAGCTTGTATTTTATTTTCTGATTTTTTTTTTTGCCAATATGTAAGACAGAGCATTTATTTGTTGAGATTTGAAGTTGCCATATGCTCTAACTGTGGAAAGATATTCCAAAACACTGCTAATTTTTTTCAAAAGAGGAAGACAAAAGAAAAGATAATTTTAACAACTGACTAAACTGGGAGCAAACAGAGAACCTGGAAATTTTCAGTCAACACATGAGTATGTTCTTATCTGAAATTTACAGTGCCAAAGCTATTTGTGAGCTATTTTCCCTTATTTTTTTCAGAGGAATAGATTGGGAAACAGCAATGGACCAAGAAATATTTTAACAGAAAATTTCCTCAAAGAAGATTTTTTCTAAAAAAAAAAAGTCTTGAAAACAACAAAATGTTGTTTAAGAATTTAAATAAATTCAAAGAAATTTCAGGTTTTTTTAGTTATTTTTTAAAGCTGAATGTAATTGGGCAACCTTAATTTTGCTAAGTTTGATTAACGAAGATAGATTTATTTCAAAGCAAACATCTTTAATGTATGTAATTTGGCAAGAGTATTAGATTAATAACAAAAACTGACTACTATCAGTGGATATTAGTCAGGGCATAAAAGAATAATCAGTGGTATCAAAGGATGAGAACATTTCCTTTATAACTAAATCAACAAATATTAAAGATTTTTAGCATATTCAATATAGATGCAAGCAATGCTGACTACTACAATCCTTTTGAGAATTATCAGTTGCTGAACATAAGCCAGACAGCATACTAATGTAGTTTATTTAGTTTTGTGTTGGTGCTGTATGAATACATTGATAATGGTTTTAAACTTATTTATGATCACAGATTAACAATAGAAACAAGCATATAAAATGTAATTTCCATTTGTAAACTTCCCTGCAAGCTTCTCAAAAGGAAAATGTGAGAGACAGCAGGAAAAATCACAAGATGACCAACTTTTTCTCCTGCTTACAGCAACATAACACACACACACACACACACACACAAACAGTGTTCCTAGGAGGTTACATGAAGGAAAGTTACAGCTGTGTGTGAGCACAGGGAGACAAAGGAAAGAAGGACATGGGTTGGTTGAAGTGCCGGGAGACCAAGGGAAGGAAGGAGAGATGCAATGTGCAGGAGGCCAGGTAGATGGGTGGAACTTACCAAAGTGACTTTCAACTTTCCCTGCCAGTTTCCCCGTTGACTTTGCTGATGGGAAGTTGGCAGGGAAGGTTGCAAATGGTGATCACATGTTCATGGGGCAATGTAACCAGCATCATAAATGCGTGCTGGTTTCCAAGTGCCTAAATTACAATCATATGGCTGCAAGGGCAGTATAACAGCTGGAACTGTTCATAAGTACTGCTCATTCAGCACCATCACAACTTTGGAAGAGTGGTCTGAATGGGTATGGATGACTTCACAGACAAATTGTAGAGCTTAAAGTTTAGTGTAATGTGTGAAGCTAACTGTTGTGGTTTAGCCAACAAACCATAATTAAGCAAACAAGATTTGGTGTAATGTGTGAACTTTTTTTTATACACTCTTCTCAGTTTCTTATGGCAATGTACAGCCTATAGATTCAAAGGGAATAAGCATCTGTAATAAGACTTAATTATTCATGCTGGAACGCAATTGATATTTTGCTTCCATCAGGCTGATGAAAGATTACTGGTAACTCCTGCCTTGTTCTACTGTCCCTACGTGGAGGTCAATTTGCTCTGCAGGATTGAGAAGCCATTTAAAGCAGATCTGAATTGGACCAAAAGCTGTAAAGCAAGATGAAGAGGAGAAAGTTCTGTCAGCGGAGCAGAAGTCCATTGGTACAGCAACAGATTGTGTCTTAATCAGAGGTGGTATTCAGCAGGTTCTGACCTGTTCTGGAGAACTGGTAGTGGAAATTTTGAGTAGTTTGGAGAATCAGCAAATATCACCTCTGACTGGCCACGCCCCCATCTATTCTCTGCTTCCCATGTTCCAGCTGATCAGCTGGGTCTTCTTTTGTTGCCCTGCACAGGAGAACAAAACTAGAAAGCAGTGGGGTGGGGAGGGAATGAGATTTTGCAGTAACCTTCCCCTTCCATGCCCACCAAGCTATGCCCACCAAGCCATGCCATGCCCACAGAACCAATAGTAAAATTTTTGAATCCCACCACTGGTCCTAATGCATTTATTGTGGCCCAGAACTCATTCTGTCAGAAGCTCCAAGTATTGTCATGCATGTTTAGATTGTATCTACAGCCACTTATAGGAACCCAAGACAAGCATTATTACAAAGTAAGGCCAGAGGCCTCAGAATGCAAGAAATAGGTGTGTCA
Organism: Laticauda laticaudata; assembly: GCA_004320025.1. Lineage (NCBI taxonomy): Eukaryota > Metazoa > Chordata > Lepidosauria > Squamata > Elapidae > Laticauda > Laticauda laticaudata. The sequence goes on from BHFT01010827.1 coordinate 9,989, forward strand.
CATTACTATGCAGAGCAATATACTCACAAACACTCCTCATAGTAATGTGACATTCCTATCTCTTGCATTGCTGCCTTGGTTTTGAGTAACACCCTTCCCTTTCATAATTACCTTTACCAATTCCAATGTGTACATCTGTATTGCAGCCAAATAACAATAATACCTCATACATTAGACAAAGTTTCTTATTTAAAGAATCCACAGGATGTTTATATGATGATAATGATGGCATGATGTTCTCCATTAAGGATTAATTTAGAAGAAGGACAAGAGGCCAATTAAATACAGTGTGGCCTATTTCACTCTGGTCCTCTGTCTTTTGATTTCAGAAGTTAAGCACACTTAGTGTAGTTAGTACTTGCCTGGGAGGGGTGACTGCTTGGGAATTCCAGGGTTGTTTACGAGACTTAAAACTCAAAATACCATCTTGGAAGAATGCAAAGACAAACTACTTCTCTACACTATTATAATTTTAAAAAAAATCCTAGATAGATGCAGAACTAGAATCCAGTCATTAAAGGCCATGTCCCACTGCACCAACAGATGCAAAGAGGATGTAAAATGGACAAAAAAGCTTGCCATCCGTTGGAAAATGCAATGCATCCATTGTGTATTCACTGCATACGTATTTCATGCGCTCTATCCATAAAACATCCGTCTACTGCTATTTCATCCGCTCAAAAAGTTTTGAGCTGCACAAAACCTTTTGAGCAGATGAACTTTCC
>BHFT01010829.1:0-10319 GCA_004320025.1 Laticauda laticaudata
ACAAACCGAGCAACCACCACCAACACCAATAAATAGAGAAAGAAACCAACAACACTTACCAGCAAATGAAGGCACAGAAGGGAACCAGCAGAAGATGACCAATATGGAACCTCGCCTGGAAGAAACAGCCAAGCTAGTTCAACCAGCCCGGAAAGACCAGCCGGGAACAGAGAAGCTGACAACTCAACCAACCCCAGTAGGCCCGGTGGGAGTTGCAGCGAAAGGCCTGACTCACCCTTCCAGGTGGTTCCATACAGAAGCACAGGAGCGACAAAGATCCCATCCGAACCGGCTGAAGACCACGCAACAACTGAGCTGCGTAGGTCAAGTAGGCAGGTTAAAAGCCCCGCCTACATACAGGACTACGTCACCTAGGATGGACCAAACCAAGAGGGGAGGGGTGTTCCATATTAGCATTCTTGGAATACCCTCACCTGATTGATTAATACGGACCACACTGTGATTGGACGAAAGAACGACAGTGATTGGTGAGTAAAGGAACAACCACGATTGGCCGTGCCGATTGTGGGAGATTCAGAAAGCTGTCATTGGATGTGAGCCGCTGGCAAGCTCCATAAGAAGGGCTGCCACGGCTCGCAGGTCCAACACAGATCTATACCTTTAATAAAGAGCTGAAGTTATGCTGGTCTCGAGTCTCTTTTTCCCGTGCTTCTACAGTTTTCTGATCAGTTAGCTCCTGCCAGAAAGTACAATTATATAACTTGGTGGATGATTGAGTGATTGATTGAAAATGAAAAGAAAGAAGTCAATGAAAGACCAGTTTCCTATTAAGGTATTTGAGATGATGGAGTATGGTTTTCAGAATTTGGTGCTGGAAAACTGCAAATATCAAATAAAAGGAATAAATGAATAAAATGGTGATTTATGGATATGGATGTCCATCTTTTGTGCCCTTATTACTTAGCCAGAGAGACAAAGGCAGAGGATTGCATATTTAGAAGGGATTGGGATGAGATATGTTATGTCTAGGCAATGTGAAAATGAACCAGATCATCAAAATTTATGAGTTCCGTATCCCTCAGGTATTTTATACAGAAACTATCACAACTCAATCATTTTGATATAGGTAGAATTAAATGTTAACTAGCTTCAAAGCTGCTATGATCTTTACTGGGTTCAGGATTTTAACATAACTTCATTCAGGACTGTCTAGTCTGAAAGAATTGGGTGTCTTATTTTTTTCAGTCTTGGCATATTCGTATGGCATACTGACCAACACATTAGAGTTTAGAATCTTTCAATCTATAATGAACTTTGGATATAAGAAGATTATGGCTTGATAATTGGATTCCACATGAGCCAATTCATTATTGAACAACTGAATTAAAATAATGAATTTGAGTAAGGTTATATAAGTTCAAATGATTTTTTCTTTTAAATTTAGCCTTAGATACAATTTAAAATCTATTTTAATTGTTAAGTTGCTGTTTTTCAATTTCTTCCTCCTCTGGGATTTTTATTATTTTCTCTTGTTTTTTTTTCCTTTTAGATATCGAGAGTAGTTTTTTTCTTTCACAATACAGCTATGTTCATGTTCATTTCACTGTCTATAGGCATGTACTAATATTTTAGATTACTTTTTACAAGGATTTTGTCTTTTATATAATCATTATGTTATGTAACTGCTTAGTTTATATACAGTATAACATTTCAAACTAGTAAATAATTTTACAATAAATGCTTATTATAATGTGTGTGTGTAAAAATAGAAAATACATATTTTTTGCATGTGCATAGAAAGAATCCAAACCACAACATATATTATGGACAGACAAACTACAACTCCACACTGTTTTTTTTTTTTTTTGAGATCCCTGGTTTTAACTNTTTTTTTTTTTTTTTGGAGATCCCTGGTTTTAACTATGAATGCCAAGAATCAATGGCAGGGTTTCTCACTATTTTGTATAAATAAAAAGTACAATGCAAATATTAAAATAGGCTTAGAATTTTTCAGAACAATTGTCATCAATTCTTCCTGGAAAGAAAGAAACAACAAATCATGTGCATAACAGTAGCCTTGACATATATCTCAAAACTTCAGCATGACTCTAGGCATGGACAAAAAATTGGTTTAAATGTTCAAAGCTATGCTATGCTGAGCTGAGTCTCTTAAGCTCCTTTGGTATACCCTGCAGTGACCTCATGGGAATTTTCCTCTACTACATGGTATACTAAAGGATGGCAAATCATTTGCTATTTGTCCTTGTGTCTTTTTAGTTTGTTCTTCATTCATGGTTATATTCAACAAATATTGAGCCACTATGTACTTGGAAAGGATTTTGTTTCCTTTCCATCTATAAAATGCAAACTACAGAAAAGTTTGAGTGATGTATTTATGTATTCTGCATGAATTTCCACTATTTGTATAAATCCTACCCACCTCTGTCTATAATTGTAGAATGAGTGGAAGAATCTGTGAATCCTGTTTTCACCAATGAAAAAAAGTTACACATTTCTATATAACTATATCAACACATTTCTTCATGCTCATAAAATAACTTTTGTTGATCAATGTCTGGCTTTTGCCTTGTCCCAGACTTCAGTGCCCCATTATAATTTTTTTAAAGGAGAAGGTAGATAAGGCTTCCTAGAGGTATAAATAGAATGAAGGTTCAGTCCACCTTTCATCTCCTGTGAAAGCTGAAGTCTAGGTAAGATGCAGCTGAAGATCTGAGACTTTCCTTTTCTTAGAACCATAAGTAATTGGGCACATATTTCTGAATCTGGAATAAAGTGCAGGTATTTTATGTGTAACATCTAATAATGCCTGTAATAAAATATTCTGAAATGACAGTTTCCCATTTCTATAATTGTGTTATATAGAATTGTGTTATAAGGTTATATGGAAGCAGGGTAAAAAGGATTAATATCATGAGTCTGGGAAGAGCTTAACTGGCTGGCCTGAAAGACAGTCCAGAAGCAACTCAACTTGACCCAACCAAACTCAACTCAACAACTCAACTCAGTTCAACAACCAACAGATATAAAGAGCTGAATGATAATGACAGAAGTCAAGTCTTTTATCCAAGACATTTGACATGGGTCTGGGGTTAATTTTGATGGAGGAATTCAGAATAAAAGGCACAAATCAGGGTGCTTAATTACCAGTCTAATAGCAATCAGAGAAAGCTTCAAGGTTTGAGTCATGATTTCCACCAAAATGGGAGTTGAGATTGGTTTTAGAAAGGCAGTATTTTTACAAGCCAGTTAACTAGCTTTCAGTCTAATACCTGCAGTCTAATGAGGCAACTTTCTTAATTTAATCAATGGAGGAAACACATGGAAAGTTGGATTCTGACCTTCTATACAGCCATCTGGGAATTTTTCTTATTTCCGGCAACATTTATGCTGCTGGCTCTGCTGTTTTTTTCCAGAGAAAATAAATTTTTCAGAGAAAATATATTTCTGTCCAAGAGATCAGGATAAAGCCAATAAAAACATAAAGCACTGCTGCCCATTTATGTTCCTCTGTAATAGCTAGCATACCTATGCAACTTGGATGTAACATTTATCAGGATAATTCTAATAATACTGACACTTGCATTTTGGTCTTTATTCACTTATGTTCATCTAAGATTAAGATAAAGAAAAGTAACTTCATGAGCTACACCTTCATTTTGACTCAGGAAGCATGAGAAAAATCAGTGTGTATTAAAATCAAGGTATATATGTTGGGGAGTATGTTTTACCCATGGAATTCTATAAGCTTTTTGCTTCATTTTGTTTAATTTTCTGCTGGTAGAAATAAAATAATTGATGACATTTTAGTTTAGATACATACTTAATAGGTTAAATATAGCTATGCCAGTTGGTGCTTCACACATTAAAAAATATTTATCAGAATTTGTATTTTATTGGGTTTTGGCTCCAGAAATAGGAACAAAATCCTTCCAAAATATGTGTGGATCAAATAAAGCAAGAGACTTTTGGAGACTGAGTTTCTTTCATTTCTCTACTCTGTAACATTTTCTTCCTGCAATCTCTACCTTGGTGAATACAAATGACTTTTCAGAATTCAAAATTTCCCATGAGATCCATGGAGAGAGACCGATGGATGGTTTTTGAATTCCTGCAGGGGATGAAAATTCCCCTTGGGGAAGGAAAAATCATCCAACCATTTTTCAATGGCAGGCTGCCATGTTAGCATTGACAGGAGAAGCACTATTATACTGCCTTTCCTTTCTTCCCAGGAAGGAGTTTACTCATGATATCCCTCTTAGGATATGTCAGGTTATTCCCAAGAGTGACCTAGAATAGTCCATCTGAAATTCAGTATTTGGTTACACAATATCAGACAGAATCTTTACTACTCTCACCTTAGTGGATATACCCTGGGAGATTCTTGGGAGTGGCTACCCCAAATTTCTTCCCGCGTCTCCTATCTGCTCTGGGTTGGACTGCCATTTGTCTCACCACCGTTTCTGGACTGTTCTCCTTCCTTTTGGGAAACTGCCCTTCATTGTAGTCCATTACACCAGCTCCCCTTCCATAGGCACAATCTCTCATAGGATATGCTTGTATTGCAAGAAATTCAAGAAGATGACATACCACTGAAGAATGAAAGGCGTGACATTCCCACATTCTTCTTGTCCACTTGGTAGCTAAAGAAATGCAAGCACATCTTATTCTGTCACAAAGAATTTTACTAACATGGTCTTATTCCAATCAGTTTGTAAAGCAAACAAATTAGCAGAGAAAATGCAAGATAATTGTTCTGTCTGTCACTATCCTGCACTGTTCAGTCCAGCACAGTGTGAGCTGTGATTTACTGCTTTTATTTGTATTGGAATTTCGTGCTCAATACTACCCAAGAACAGACTATTTCTTCTCATGTTTGCTGGGCCTCTCCATGACTTTGTTTGCTTAAGTCTACTAACATAAGCCTAGAGAATGCAGAACTGTTTTCTGATTAGACTTCAGGTTTCTGGTTCGGGCATATTTGCTTACCAAAAGCAGTTTAAGATTAAAATCAATACTTATTTATTTTCAATATTTAATATTGAATAACTCTGCATGGCTCCCAATCAAAGGTAAAAACTGTAATAAAACTATAAAGCTAAACACATTAAAAACAACAAATACCTGGCATCAAGAAATATAATCGCTTATCCCAATGTTGGGGGGAAAGCCAGGTTCTTTATGAAAGGGAAGGAGAATAGAGGTCAAATGTCAATAATAGGGGACCAGACTAGGAGTTTGCCCACCTTATCTGACCTGATAGGACAGATAGTTGTTCTTAGGGAAAGGCAGTCCCAAAGATAATCTGCCCCTGTGCCCTATAGGGCTTTAAAAGTGATCAGCAGCACCTTAAATGGTGCCTGAAAAAACCTAGAAGACAGAACAGTTTGCCCAACAGAGATGCTATGTGGGCAAACATCGGGGCCCCCATTGCTTAATGCCCAGAGTTGTTTTGGATAGCAAGAAACTGAATATAAATTGATTGATTGATTGGATGATTGAATGAATGAATGACAGAAATTCTGGATCAGTTGATGTTTCTGTGTTGCCTTGAAGGGCAGCTCCAAGTAGAGTGCATCCAAACCTGACGTAATCAAGGCATGAGTGAATGTGAATTGGGTCTCCTGGTCCTGGAATGGGTGCATTTGACACACTAGACAAATATGTTCAAAAGCTCCCCTAACCATGGCTGCGACTTACTTCTTGAGCAGGAACCGCAAGTCCAGGGGATCCCAGAAATTGCCCACCAGCTCAGTCTGCAGATGCGCACCTCTGTTCAGAATCAAAGATGAAGAAGTCACACTTGACATTTGTGGCAAATTTGAGACTTTAAGTTCAGACATTATGCCTCAATATTATCATTTACCTCCTGAATGCAAAATAGATGAATTAAACAAAAAACCTTCCCATTTTTTTATTGGAAGGGATAATAGAGGGGATACCCACAAGAGGAGCAAGGGTGGGCAACTGAAACTGGGTGAATGCTAATGCTATGTCTTGTGTGCTTGCAAGACCACCAGGATGAAAGTGTGTTCTGGCAGCATTAGAATGACGATTTCACTGTGCATCTGGAACTACTACTTTTTGCTGTAAGCTGGCTTTCTGCAGGATTCCCGCCATCATATTTTATATCATACCGATTAAAATAAGAACAAGAGAAAAAAAAAGAACTTTCAGTGTATTTCTATTTATTTGCTGGGAATGAAATTGGAATGGAGTGGGATTTTGCCAATTTTTTTCCCAGCAGATAAGAGTGGTACTATCTTTTGGGTTTAAGGGGAAGCAGGAAATGGCTTTCTGAGAATTATTAACTTAAGTGATTTTCCTGGTGGAAAACTGACAATGGCTTTGGGCTTTAAGCAGCAGAATTTATAAGACTTAATGATACTGAAAGTAATTAAAATATTCTAAAAAAATACAGTGTGGTATTTGAAAGTTGAACTTATATTTGTAAAGGCATTTTTTTTAGTTTTCTTAGTTAAAAACTGATTTTTTTCTGCTTGAAATTATGTTCCGGGGTTAGTAGAGGAAATATAACTATATAAAAAAATCAAGGAAACTATGAAGACTCCAGGTACCCTTTGGCACTGTAATTTAGTATAGTCTGGCTTTGAAAAAAAGACAGTAGGCAGATAGCAAAGCACAAAAATTTCAGGCAAAGATTTGTGTAAAAGGAATCATCTTATATAATTCATATAAAGGAATGCAGATCATTGGTAAAAGCAAGATAAGGCAAATAATCTCTATTATTTTGGTTAACCGTTCAGCGCTTTGCTTCTTTTTTCTCATGACAAACATCAACAGGGAAATAAAATAATTCAGCTCTATGTTTCAAATCAGAAGCTCTATGACCAGAGAGTATAAAAGGAAATAGACAAGATCAGAATATATTTTTCAGCTGCAGTCACTTATTCTTTAATAACTAACTTGAAGCCGGATAGGAATCCAAGCTGAATTTCAACAAACTTTGATAAAGGAAATTGGAGGGTTAACCAGAATTTGCAGCATATGGAAAAGGAACTTTTGTGTGTATGTGGACAGTGCTCTTGGCTTTGTTTTTCTTTTGTTTTTTTAAAGCCTTGTTCAGGACATTGTGCACACTACTACTTTTTTGTAAGGCCTTAGAGCCACAAGTACAAAAACCATTTTGAAAAGTCAGCAGTAAAATACAGCAGATCATTCCTTTCTCAACATGGTACCAGTGGGATATAGTGATTTGAGCATTTGGAAAAGAACTGGAATTACTCAGATTTAAATCCCCACTGAGCCATAAAGTTTACTGGGCAACTCTGGGTCATTCTCCTTATTTCTCAAGCTTACCAATCTCATAGAACTATTGCAAGGATAAAAAAAAAATCTGTTGGAGAACAGTGGATGCCAATGTAAGTTTCTGGAAGAAAAGCAAATATGTAATAACTAGATCTATTGTCTACTACCTTTCAGTGCCTATTAAAGTTACAGAAGGACAACTATAATTTAAAAAAAAAATTGAGGTGCAACCAGGAGGAGGAAGAGGAGGAGGATTAATTTATTTGCTGATAATTATCTTTTTTTAGCATAAAATTACTAACAAGACAGAAACCTCTTCTTATCCTACTTCCTGAAAACATGCTAGCTTGTTCTCTTTCTAGGGCTATCAAATAATAGGTGGGTCAGAGTACTGAGGCTTTAAATGCTGAAGAAAAGTTGAAAAAATGTAGTGTCCCCAAATGGGCACACATTTTATCTCTTTCCACAGTGAGATGCATGGAAGAAAATCTGATTCATGGAGGGAAATTCAACAGAAACCCTTTTGTGGCATTTAGTGAATGCTGTTTCAGGTTGCTTTCAGGCAGGCTAGTTCATTATTGACTCCCAATTCACAGCTGTAGTGTGCTGTTGATTTAAACATTTGCATTTGGTGAGCTTTGTTCTACTGTCTGACTTTCTTTTATTAAACTCAGCTGTTAGTTTTTTGATGTTTTATGAATTGTGCAAGTTTTCTTGAGAAAGCTTCTGTATCCTATATCAAACTTACCTGAAAGAATTGTGAAGAAAATGAAGGAATTCTAAGAGGGTTGATGTGCAGGTGTACACACAGATGGACTTCATATTTGTATCTGTGTATTCCTTCCCCTCCCCCTCATACATATTACTTGTTTTTGCTACTTGTATTGTAGCTTTCTGGGTAACTTGCTTTTCTTTGCCAGCCCAAAATATAAAATAATTGGGACCCTATCACATTGATATTAAAAGGAATTTAATATAGTTTGTAGATTTGGTACTTTATTTATTAGGATGAGGTGGATCTCCTTTATATTTTAAGTCTTATTTAGTTTCCATTGCATTTATTTAGAAAATTAGTCAGAAATGAAATCTCTGCGGTTTAGTAGTTTATCACTGAATTTTGACAGTAGGATCACCAGAAGTTCTGAAGTGTATAAAGACTAGCTTTAAATGTTAAGACTAGGACCCACTGGCCAACGGACGCAAAACGTATGCATAAAGGACACAGCGGATGAGCAAAATTTCGGGGGTGGCTCCATTGGAATCCACTCAAAGTGGTGAAAATTTGCATAACAGACATCGCGACAGAGAGAATAGGGGTAGTATGTAGAGGGATGTTAAAACGGATGTTCAAAGGAGGCCTGAGCGGATGTATATTAGGATGCACACCGTAATAACTTGCCGCATCCAACTTTATATTTCTGCTGCGCTAGCTAATGCCTGTTGTGACGTTCCGATGTACCTTTTGTTTCCTCCAACTCTTTCCGTTTTACAGCTGCAGCGCGATGAATAGAGTTGCGGAGGATGCCACCAGAAGGAATGAAGAGGGATAGGATTGATTATAGAGAATGATACGGACATAGAACGTTTGTTGCTCGAGAATGTCGCAGATTTACATCGTCCAGCGAGTGAGGAAATTCCATCCGTTCACAAAGTTTTTGGTGGCAGCTCCAAACCATTCTTCGACGCGCACTGAAATTGCAGTCGGACCAGCGACATGATACCGACCGGATAGAGGCGTATGAAACACGTAAGCAGTGAGTATCACAACACGATGCATAGCGTTTCGCCAATGGATGGCAAGCTTTTTTTAACGTTTTACATCCTCTTTGCATCCATTAGTGCAGTGGGACAGGGGCTTTATTGATTAGAGGAAGCTCTCATTTACCTGTAACTCTTAATAATTTGGGTATCCAGTCCACAATGACAGAAAATTCTTCCTCTTCATTCTCATTCTTATATCTTTTAATGGCCCCTGGATCTTTCTTTAGGAATTCTTATACTTTTTGCTTTTGCCCATGAAAATGAGTTTCTCCATAGTGTCACTGTTAAAATAGTTCTTGGGAGAGCACATGTGAGAATTGCTTTATAAGAAAGGGGTGGGATTCAATTTTTTAAACAATCAGTTCTGTGGGCATGGCTAAGTTGGTGGACGTGGCTTGGTGGTCATGTTCTTGGGTGGGCAGGGCTAACTCAATATCACTCACATTGAGGCATGTATCTCCTCACCTGGCCTCTCATGACTGTGGGGATGCTGCAACAGTCGTATGTGTGAAAAATAGTCATAAGTCACTTTTTTCAGTGCCATTGTAACTTTGAATGATCACTCCACACAAGCAAAGTACCAGCAAAGGAAGGGAAAAAAACTCAAGAGAAGTTCCTGAGACAGGAAGCCTAGTCCTGCCAAGAATGTAANACAGAGAGGCAGTTTCTGTAAGTAACATCAGAATGTTTCCTTCCTGCCTTCCTTACAGGATTAGGTCAGTAATTTCTCCTGTCAACCGGTTCTCCGAACTGCTTAGAATGTTAACAACTGGTTCTAGGGAATCGATGCGAAGTGGTAGAATCCCACCCCTGTTTATAAGCCTTGTTGCACTCACACAATAATTGGATTAAGTAGCACTGGTATCTCCTTCTTAATGCCCTCTCAGAGCAGGTGATTGAGCCATCTCAACTGATGCATCAATTAGGACTAGCATCAGATGGAGGTTCTCAGTCTATGCAGTCTAGGCCTCCATAGTTCAATTTCCATCTTTTGTGCCTCTGTATTCTCAGTGGCCATTCTTTTTCCCTCACACATTTGGTATGGACATATAAAGAACATGTGTGGAAGGTATTGTGAGAGTCTTAAAAAGATGTAAAGAGAGAGTGGGACTATGGAAGAAAGCAGGGACACAGAACACACTGCAAACTCTCAACTCCCTTTAGTAACATTATTTTCTAGTACTGACTGATGATGGCTTTCCAAGATGTAAAGTCCATGTCACACTGCACCAGCGGATGGAAAGAGGATGTAAAACGGAGAAAAACGCTTGCCATCCATTGGTTAATGCGATGCATCCGTTCTGTACTCA
>BHFT01010830.1:0-12128 GCA_004320025.1 Laticauda laticaudata
TTCCGCTTCCGTTGTGCATCCGCTAGGCTTCCGCTGTGCATCCGCTTTATCCGCTGTGCATCTGCTTCATCCGTTCGGCATCCATTCGGCATCCGCTGTATCCGTTCCGTGTCCGCTTTTCTGAGGCCCCCCGGAAGCCCTGCAGTTGTGCCATCCGGTTCCATCCGCTGGTCTTCTGTTCCGCATCCGCTTTGCATCCTCCCTGTGTCCTCCCCGCCTCCGTCTTATCCGCTCCGATTATGCAAATTTTTGCCCCTTTTAAGAGTGGATAACAATGGATGGAACGTTTTGCTCGTCCGCTGTGTCCTTTTTGCATCCGTTGGCCAGTGTGATATGGGCTTTAACAATGGCAGTGATTCACTTAACAACCGTGACCAAGAAAGTTTGCAAAATGTGGCAAAACTTTCTTAACAAATGTCTCCCTTAGGCACAGAAATCTTGGGCTTAATTTGGTCATAAGTCAAGGACTACATGTACAATGAGAATCCCTGGAGAGCAATGGAGAATTGTCCAGATGTTGCTCAGGATCTGCTAGCAAAGTATATTGTCATAATCTGGAATGGCCTTGGGAGACGGAGGGGGGAACTGCATCCCAGGGAATTATCAAGATAAAATTACGGGGAACCCTCAGCTGCATAACAGAAAGGGAAAGAAATTCATCAGATCAATTATCAGATCAGCAACATTCCTTCAATGTAGCCTTCAATGTAGCCTGATAAATAGAATTAACTCATCATGTCCTGTTTTTGGTCTGGCTTACTTGGGAGGGCAGACATCAATCCTAAAAGTTTTTTATTTGGCCTGCCCAAACCATCCAGGCCTGTTTCATGCAATGAAAGGGGTTTTATTTGTATATTTATCACATTTATATATCCTCTCTTACACAGCCACAAGATGTCACCCTGGGTGGTATACAGTAAAATACAAAACAGTCTTAAATAGTCTTAATTATTTAAAAACATGAATATAACTGAAGCCATGGGAGATGGCCTTCAGTGTCTTCCATGGAATATAGCCACTCTGCAGGACAATCAGTTTGGTCTAGTGCTTCAGGCGCCAGGCTAGAATCCAGGAGAGAATGAGTTCTAATCCTGCCTTAGGAAAACTGCCTGGTAGACTTCGAGCCAATCACCAGGAGGTGAGGAATTCTAGTTCTGCCTTAGGCATGAAAGCCAGGCTGGGTGACTTTGGGCCAATCACAAGGAGACAGTGAGTTCTAGTCCCGCGTAAGGCATGAAAGCTGGCTGGGTGTCTTTGGACTAATCAGTTTCTCTCAGCCCAACTCATCTCACGGGAAAATAGGAGGAGGAGGAGGAGGAGGAATGAATATTTATGTAGGTTTGTCATCTTGAGTTATTGAGTTGGGATTTAAAAAATCCAATCTTTTTTTTTTAAAAATCCCTAATCCCATGGGATCTCCAGATCAGCGAGTTTGAAGGGATTGCTGAAGAAACAGTAGGGTCAGTCCCAATGCAGCCTTGGGGGAGAAAGATAGTCCACAGGACATGTTCTTGAGCAGAGAAGCCGCCTCCCCCACCAAATTGTTTTAATTAAAGATGTTTAAATTCATACACTTTTATCCTGGGATTGAGAAACTCTAAAATGCTCTAAGAAGATCATCAATTGACTAACCGATTGGATTAGAAGCATACATCTTGATGGCCTCCAGATGTTTGGGACTGCTACACTCTTGGCTGAGATCAGAGGTGGTATTCAACAGGTTCTGACCAGTTCTGGAGAACCGATAGTGGACATTTTGAGTAGCTGGGAGAACCAGCAAATCCCACCTCTGANTCTGACAGACCCCGCCAAGCCCATCTCTTCTCTGCCTCCCATTGAGTCCCAGCTGATTGGCTGGGTCTTCTTTGGTTGCCCTGCGCAGGAGAACGGAGCTGGAAAGCAGGTTAGTGGGGTGGGGAGGGAATGGGGATTTTGCAGTATATCTTTCCTCTGCCACGCCCACCAGGCCACATCCACCAAGCCACGGCCACAGAACCAGTAGTAAAAAAATTTGAATCCCACCACTGGCTAAAATGCTTGCAAAACCTCTAAAACATCTGGAAGTTGACTACTGCCCAACCCTGCCCAGCCTGTTGGTTAAATTTCTGGGACTTGGAAGTTGATGGTGAACCGGAAGTTGTGGGAGATAGTGGTTCTCAGGAGAAATTAAGCTGTAGGGCCGAGGAGACAAACAGAAGTCAGGAGCAAGTAATAATTAAGGAGCGGAAAAGATGATCAAGATTCAGAAAAATACAAAATTGGTAAAGGAAGACCTTATCTATTCCTTTTTTGTGAGGTCCTTGATGCTCTCTAAGTTGGCTTGCAGATGTTTTGTGACCCAACTATATAGCATTGTCAGTGACAGAAGGGAGGAAGAGAAGAAGTGATTTACTTAACATCTGTGGCAAGAAAGGTTGTAAAATGGGGCAAATTCACTTAACTATCTCACTTAGCAACATAAATTTTGGGCTCAATGCTGGTTGTAAATTGAGGACAACCAGTATTTTTGATTCCAATGTTGCTGGAAAAATTAGGGTTGTTTTTTTTTTTCCTGCACTAGATAAGCCTCTGTCCCCAGAGCTGGGGATGTTGGACCAAGCAACCTCCCTTGCCATCATCACCTTACAGCAAAAGTCTGGCAGTTTCATCAAAAACTCAAGAGAGTAAAAAATTACATCAAGAATAAAATAAGGAGGAAGTACAGCTTAATCTGCCTTAATCTTGCGTTGTCGCTGCGAGAAAATAAGATGTGGGCGCCAGAAAGTAGATTTGCTAAATCACCCTACACTGGAAACAGATTGGATTTTGCTGTACCGGGATGAGTTATAAGGCTTAACTGATCCACCAGAAGACAATTCTGATTTAAGACTCAATTTGTAATCTCTGAGCACAGCAGTGTTCTGATTTTCCTCCAGGTAGAAAGTGTTTCTGAACCTCAACATCTTTAACGTGTGAGGACATCCACTCCCAGAATTCCCCAGTCTACATGCTTTAAGGTGTGCAGATTTCAAATCCCCAAATCCTGCAACCAGGAAACTTTAAGGTGTGCAGGCTTTGACTCCAGAACTCCCCAGCTATTATGCTTTAAAATGGGTGGATTTCTACTCCCATAATTCCCCAGCTATTATGCTTTAAAATATGTAGATTTCAACTCCCAGAATCTCCCAGCCAGCATGCTTTAAGAAGGGTGGACTTCCATTCCCAGCAAACATGATTTAAGACAGGAGGACTTCTTCCCCTTCCGGTTGCAAGGCTTCGGCGGCGGCTGGAATCCGCGATCGTGCGCGGCTCCTGCTGCGTTCGCTGCCGAGGTGCCCCCGATCCAGCTGGATTTGGAGGCTATGGTTAGGGTCTACCCCGTAGAGGTAACCCGAAGACATGGGAGATCTGGGAGGGGGCTGGAGGAATCACAACCCCCTCCTCAAGCTGTTTAAACTCCCTTTCCAAGGCTGGTGGAGCAGCGGTCCATAGTAATGGCCCACAAAGAACGCTTCAGCGGATAAGATTGGTGCAGGAGGAAGTTTTAAAGAAGTGAAACTTTTTGGACTGGAAACCGGGACAAAAAGTTCACATCTTTACTTCCTGAGGTTCAACCTTTTTAAAGGATAACATTGTTTCCTACAAGATCGTTAAAAGCGGCCATAGAAAATTTAAAATGGAGAAATTTTTTTTCTTCTTCTCACTCTCCTTCCCTACGGAAATAGCAGATGAAATCAGAACAAAACCTGCTTGTGCATAGAAAGTAATTAAATTCTGAAAATTAAAGCCAAGGGGATATTAAGATTTTTGAATATTGGAACTAAAAACAAAGATTTTTCTTTTTTTTGGCTCTATAAGTGTGGAGGGAGAGCAAAGAATTATATAGTTCCCCATATTTTGTTGCGAGGAGACGGTTTTGGAACTTTTATAGAATTCAGAAGAAAACGGCAATAAGACTTTGAAAATGTACTGTTGAAACTCTGTAATTAAATTTCACCCCAGGAAAAAGATAGTGAAAAGAAGAAAGTGCTAAATGAAACAGTTTTGCTGATTTGGATTGCTTTGCTGGACTCTTGGAAACTATTTTTTGAAAGACCTAAAATCATTCTGGGTTGTTTAAAAAAAAAAAAAACTTTACAATGGCATTACTGTTTGAAAGAATTGAAAATAGAATTATAAAAAGTTAAAAAGAAGAGAAACAAGAGCAAGGGCTCTTCTAGATCTGTTTTCCACTTCTTAGAAAATGGCGATTGTCTACCTACCAGGATTACAACAACAAGAAAAGCTGGGATGAGAAGAAGAAACCATCTTTAATGGACAAATAATGTTTAGTTAAGAGGAAAAAGGGAAAGGGAAAGAAATGAGAATCAAGATATTTAAAAAACACTAAGAAAGGCGAAAATAATGAAAAATTGATACAATGTCATGGAAGCACAGGAAAAGAGGAATACAACAGAGGAAGGGGAGACCAAAGGGCGGAGATTGAGAGATGGGACAAAAGAGACTAGACTGGATAAGAGGGAAGGGAAAAAGGCGAAGATAAGTTATAAAGACTTTAAAACAAGATGTTAAAAAACAAGGTTTTTTTTTCTAGACAAAGGGTTAAAATGCTAATTAAAGAAGAAGATTCTGCAAAAGTGCACAGGACTGTATTGCTGTATTTGTATTTGAAATTAGAGTTAGAAAATTTGAATATTATATGATGTTAACAATATATTAAAGGGAATGTGATTAAAATGTCTAATAGAGTTTAATTAGTTTTATGGGAACATTGTTTTTACTATAACTATAAGCTTTACTATTTTTTTCTCCTTTTCTTATTATTTAAAAAAATGTATTATGTAGCAGACACACCAAAGGGAGAATCAGTGTGGAAAATTATATATTATTTTAAGTTTAAATCCTAGGGAAAGATAAAAAGCTCGTCATACTTCAACCAGTGATTACAGAGGAAATTTTGCAAGTAAAGAGAGGAAGAAAAAATAGATTAATTTTGAAAAAGAATGGACAAAAGATACCAGTAAAAGTGATTTAAATTGACTGAAATAAAATAAAATTAGAATTCCAGTTGAGTTGAAAAGAGGGGAAGAAAACATATAGAAAATGTAGAATGATAAATGAGATATGAAATAGTATATAAGGTGACATGAATTTTTGCATTTATGTTTATAAAAGATGCTAACCCAGGATTAAGCCTCTTCCAAAAAAAAGTTTTATTTTATCATGTTTTATGTTTTTGTTTGTTAAGTTAGCTTATTGATGAAATTAATAAAATTTTGGAAGATATGTGAGAATGAGAAAAATGAAATTGTAATGATAAAAGTTTAAGTTACAAGGAATAAATGAGATGTAGAAATTTCGGGTAAAGGGAGAAGTTGGAAAAAGAATAAATAAGATATTGGCAAATATGTGATAATCTGGAACTATGTTGTATTCAAATAAGATGTTTTATTTGTTTTTGTTAAATTAATAAGCAGTTTTTAAGAAAAGAGATTTTATGTTATTAGGTTTATGTTTTGTTTGTTTGTTGTATTGTCTTTAAAAACTAATAAAATTTGTTTAAAAAAAAAAAAGACAGGAGGACTTCAGAATCCAAAATTCCATATCTTGGAAGGAAAAAAAAAAAGCTTTTTTTTTTACATTTTTAAAGACTTTTTTTCTTCCCAAATCTTCAAATTCAACTCTTGGGAGATTCAAAACATTTAAGATGGTGGCTTTGATTGCATTTTCTTTTTTGACCACATCTGCAGACTCTTTTGCTTGATTTAAAACACAGGAAGAAAAAGGGAAAGAGTTCAGAAAATTGCCTTTCATAGAGAATAATTTCATTTAAATCTTTTTTTAAAAAAGCAAAACAAATAGCATGCCAACAATGTGGCTGAGAAATTTACATTATTCTTTCGCTCCCCCCAAAAAATAGCTGAGCCGGCCTCACCTCTGTTTGTGCATAAGAACAAGATAAAGAATTATGAAAATCTCTTTTGCAATCTGTTTGGGGATCTCTTTGGAATAGATTTTAGCAGCACAAACTTAAACCTGTTTATGAAACTTGGGTTGCGAAACAGAACAGAATTTATTTGTCTCAAATCAAAATTCTGTCCCCAAAGACATTCACTGATGGATGGATCTAAATGGTTTCCTGTTTCTGAAAATTGGGCTTGATTGGAAATTTATACAACCGAGAAGATGCAAGAAATTGTTTTGGACTTTTGACTAATTGCTGTGTTTATTCGGAGGAGCTGTGTTTAAAAAAAGTTTTGACAGGGAAAGTCCAGAAGAAAAATGGATGTTTTTTTTTAAATGGAATTATGAAACAATAACAGAGAAAAAATCCAAATATTTTCAGAGGGGCTGGAACAATACACTTCCAAGTTCAGGTTTGAAACCTCCAATCTTTTCAGTTTCAAAATACAGGAAGTCCTCAACTTACAGTTCTTCATTTAGTGACTGTTCAAAGTTACAACGGCACTGAAAAAAGTCACACAGGTGGTCCTTCAGTTACAGCAGTTCGTTTAGTGACCATTTGAAGTTGAAATGACACTGAAAAAAATGATTGTTTTTCACACTTAATGACCGTTGCAGCGTCCTTAGGGTCAACATTCAGAGGTTTGTTAGTGATTCATATTTAAGACGGCTGCAATGTCTCCTTTTGCGACGTTCTAATAAATGAAGCCCCATGGGGAAGCCAGATTCATTTAACTGTGGGGCTAAGGTTAACAATGACAACGATTTGCTTAAAAACAGTGGCAAGGAAGCTGGGGAAAAATGGGGCAAAGCTCCCTGAACAATTGTCTCACTTTGCAACGGAAATTTGGTGCTTGATTTGGGTTGTAAGTCAACGAATCCCTGTAATTGCATTGCATTGTGCTCTTTTTTCCCTTCCTCTATGCATCCCATCCATTAGGTGGAGCAGGGGTGGGGTGCATGGGTCTGATTGTGTGCTTATTTGGGTGTGCCAAGGAAACAAAACGTTTTTCATGTTGCATTAGCGTGCACTGTGTGTGTGTGTGTGTGTGTGTGTGTATATACAATGCCGCCTCTGAGAATCACATTTCAACATTTGGGGCCTGTTGTAACCGCTGTGTTTATCGTGTTGATTTTAGTGTTGTGTTTATGGATGTTCTAAGGAAAGGTGGGTTTTGTTTTTGTTTTAAATTTGGTTTCCGCAAACCTCAATTGCTGGTTCAAATGTTGGCTGTCATGGGTTTGACCTTTTTTAATGTATTCTTTGTGGCTTGTACGGATGCCCAGCCGGCCAATTATTGGGTGGTTTTAAAAAGCTTTTCCAGAAGTAAGATTGGAGTCAGAAATGCTGTGGCTTCTTTTTATTGTGCAATACTTTCTAAAGACGGGATGAAGAATAAAACATCACAACTGGGATGCCTGCTTTTTATTGTTGTGATTGCTAGAGGGTCAAGTAAGCTCGCCAGGAGACTGCGAGTTCTAGTCCTGCATTAGGCACCGAAGCTGGCTGGGTGACATTAGGACAGTCCACAAGGGACAGAGAGTTCTAGTCCCGCTTTAGGCATGAAAGGTGGATGACTTTGGGCCAATCACCAGGAAACGGTGAATTCTAGTTCTTTAGAAATGAAAGACAACTGGATGACTTTACATATATTAATATATTAATTCTGGAGGTTTTAAAAGTTAAAGTGCAACTGAAACCAGAGACTTTAACTTTTGGGTTTTAGGGCAAGCAACTGGAAAAAACAGCCGTGGGATTTTGCTTTTATGTACCATAATTGCATTGGGATTAAATTTGAAACTTTGAACAGTTGTTAAATGACCAATTACATGGATTTTCTTTGGTAGATTCAGTAGGGGATCCTACCTCAAATCCATGGCCAAAAGGATAATTAATCCAAAGCATTTTCCCCCCACTAGATATCTTGGACTACAAGTCCAATCAGGCTTCAGCAAAGTCTGCAGGGCAAGGATATGCAAGGATGTTAGCAATGTTTTCCCCCCAATCTTCTCTGCAAATGCAGGTAATCCTGGACATACAACACTTCATTTGCCAAAACGGTCATAAGTGTGAAAAATAATCCTACATCACTTTTTTCAGTTCTAACTTTGAACAGTCACTAAACAGACTATTGCAAGTAAAGGACTACCTGCAGTGTTGCATGATAATTTTTAAGTAATCCCATTAAGAAGCTTTTAAAATGCTCATATCTGTTGGATTATCTTTCCCGTCACCCCAGTAAACATGTAGTGGATGATGGGCACCCCAGTCCAGCATTTCTGGATGAGGATGACCTTGCAGTGAAAAATGAGAATTCAGGGTGAAAAGGTAAAAGGAACAGAGACCAAAAATGCAAATACAGTCTTTAAAAGTATACACGTTCCTTTCAGTTCAGTCGAAAAACTATAAATAGCTTGGAGGAACACAACTAAAACAGACGCTAAAAACTTACAAGGAAAGGACTGGTTTAATCTGACTTCTATTCTATTATTATAGTCCTCAACTTATAACAGTTGAAGAGAAGGACCAGGGGAGACAGGATAGCAGTTGTCCAATATTTGAGGGGCTGCCACAGAAAGGAAGGGGCCAAGCTATTCTCCAAAGCACCCAAAGTCCAGATGAGGAATAATGGATGGAAACTGACCAAGGAGAGATTAAACCTGGAAATAAGGAGAAACTTTCTGACAGTGAGAACAATCAACCCATGGAANAAACTGACCAAGGAGAGATTAAACCTGGAAATAAGGAGAAACTTTCTGACAGTGAGAACAATCAACCCATGGAACAGGAGTTGCTTTCAGAAGTTGTGGGAACTTCATCCCTGGAAGCTTTCAAGAAGAAACCCTGACTGCCCTCCATCAGAAATGGAGTAGGGTCTCCCGCTTGGGCAGGGGGTTGGACTAGATGACTTACAAGGTCCCTTCCAACACTGATCATTTGTGTTAAAATTCTATTTCGTTTAGAGACCTTTAAAGTTAGAACGGCACTAAAAAAACTGACTTAATGACTGTTTTTCACACTGAAGACCATTGAAGCGGCCCCGTAGTCATGTGATCAAAATTCAGGCACTTGGCAAATTACTCGTATTTATGACTGTCTCAGTGTCCTGGAGTTATGTGATCAACTTTTCAGACCTTCTGACAAGCAAAGTCAGTGAGAAAGCCAGATTAACAACCGTGTGACTAATTTAACAACTGCAGTGATTCATTTGACAATGGTGGCAAGAAAGGTCAGCAAGTGGCTCACTAAAAGCCCACAAAAATGTTGGCTTCAGTTGTGGTTATAAATTGAGGACTACCTGTAGAAATTCCCCTAGAACTGGGAGACTGGATTCAGCACCCAAAAAAAATATACAGGCCCTAATAAAGTTTTTTACATATAAATGCTGTGAGGCATATTAGAATAACAGATTTAAACATAAATAAAAGGCTAAACACATGGAGAATGTTTGATGGAATTGGGTATGTCTAGCCTTAATGAAAAGGACTAGGAGAGAGAAAATAGCAATCTTCCAATATTTGAGAGTCTGCCACAAAGAAGGGGAGGGGGGGTGTCAACTTATTTTCTAAAGCACCTGAAGGCAGGAGAAGAAGCAAGGGATAGAAACTAATCAAGGAGAAAAACAATCTAGAATTAAGGAGAAATTTCCTGTCAGGGAAAACAATTAACTTGTGGGACAACTTGCTTCCATAAATCATGTATGCTCCAACACTGGAGGCTTTTAAGAAGAGATTAGACAATCATTTGTCCAAAATGGTATAGGGTTCCTAATTGAGCAAGGGGATGGACGAGTAGAAGATCTCTAAGGTCCCTTCCAAATCTGTTGTTCTTAGGTTATTCTGTTATATAAATTTAAAAATACAACTCGAATTTTTGCAATCCCACCAGAATTCAGATATTCTCGCATAGATGATTTTCATAACAGGGAGGGAGGCAGGCAGGAAAAGGGAGGGAGGGAAGGAAGGAAGGAAGGAAGGAAGGAAGGAAGGAAGGAAGGAAGGAAGGAAGGAAGGAAGGAAGGAAAATGAGAATGATGAAGAAAGGAAGGAAAAAGAAGGAAAGAAAGAAACTTGCAAAAGAAAAAAGGCAAGAAAGGGAGGGAGGGAGAAAAAGGAACAAGGAAGGAAAGAAAAGAAGGAAAAAGGGAGAGAGGGAAAGAAAGAAGGAAAGGAAAAGGAAGGGAGGGAGGGAGGAAGAAAAAAGGAAGGAAGGAAGAAAAGGAATTTTAGTCATGGCTTGTGATTCCCAAGGCATTCACCATCCCCAACAGCAAGTGGACACACAGATGACCAATTTGCAGAGTGTTATGATACAGCCCAGCACAACAGCTGGGGCAGATGTTGCCTCAACCTGCAGCTGGACCCCAGATGGCAGCGTAGACGGTGCTCGGGGTTCCCATGGGAGCTTTTGGGAAAGGTTCAGGTGGGACTAGATATCAGTTTCCGCCATTCATCCTTCAGTGGGAAAGGTTTGTGGGCAGGCAAACTGGTGGCCTTTCCCACTAATCACACCGAGTGTGTGTGTGTGTGTGAGAGAGAGAGACCACCACGGACTTCTTTCTCCTCTTCTTCCTTCACCTCCTCCTCCTCCACTTCATCCTTGTCCTTCTCCACTGCCTACTCTCCACAAACATCCCTCCCTTTTCGCCATGATGAAGTTATATAGTTGGGTCATAAAATGTCTACAGGAAAACAACCAAGCTCTGATACTGCCAAGGATGGTATGCTCTTCTTCCTCTCCCTCCTCCTCTTTCTGCTTCTCCTCCTCCTCCATCTCCCCTTTCTTCCTCCTCCCCTGCTCCTTTTTCTCCTCCCCCTCCTCCGATCTCTCCTTCCCATTCTTCCTCCTCCTGCTTTTTCTCCCCTCCCCCTCCTCCTCCTCCATCTCCCCTTCTTCCTCCTCCATCTCCCCTTCCTTATCTTCCTCCTTCCTATTACCACTGATGATGTTACCTAGCTGGGTCATGAAATACCCGCAAAAAACCTCACCAAGCTTAGAGAGAACCCAGGACCCACATGGTTCAACCCTAAGGTATAAATATTCCTTTCTCAGGTAGAATAAGCATATCTGCATCGGTTTCCTGTTTGATTTGCCTGGGAAGGCTGAGATTAGTTCAAATTCAGCCACCCCCAAATATTTATCAACGTAATTGTGTACAGAGTGTGCTGATGTGGAAATATTTATTCAGGGAATATGGCGTTATTGGCAAACAGATCATATCATAATGGAGTTATTATAGTTTCTCAATGCCTGGAAATGTTGCCAATTGATTTTTGCCTGGATTTGTCAAGGATTTTAACCGTTGGCTGCAGTGATTGGTGCAGGTCTCTGAAATGCCACTTACCTGTCGGAATTTTGGGAGCAAATTTGGACATAAAAGGCAGTTTCTGTGCAGGTAGTCCTCAACTTATTCCCACTCATTTAGTGACCATTTACAGTTACAACGGCACAGAAAAAAGTGATCATTTTTCACACTTATGACCGCTACACCCTCCCCATGGTTACACGATCAAAATTCAGTTTCTTGACAAGTGACTCATACTTACAACAGTCACAGTGTCTCTGGGATCACGTCATCCCCTCTTGCAACCATCTGACAAGCAGTGCCAATGGGGAAACTGGTTCACTTAACAATGGTGTGACTAATTTAACAGCTGCAAAGATTTCACTTTGCAACTGTGGCAATGAAGGTCATAAAAGCAGGCAAAACTCACTTAAGAACTGAATAACAAACAGTTTCCCTATGGACTTTTTTGTAGGTGTCTGGAATGACTCCAGATTGCACCATCATGGCGGCCATTGAGGCTGAACGAGAGAAGTGTCTGGGAAACTCCAGTTCGGATAATCTGACTTTAGGTAAGAGATTTGACAACCTTTTCATCTCCTTAAACATAATTGAAAACATCAGTACAGCAGGCTCCTTCTGCTGACTGCCAGCAGCCTGCAATTTGGCAGTTCAAATTTCACCAGGCTCGAGGTTGACTCAGTCTTTCGTCCTTCCGAGGTGGGTAAAATGAGGACCCGGATTGTTGGGGCAAGAGGCTGACTCTGTAAACCGCTTAGAGGGCTGTAAAAGCACTATAAAGCACTATATAAATCTATGTATTATTGCTATTTTTTTTTCCTTCCTTCCTTCCTTCCTTCCTTCCTTCCTTCCTTCCTTCCTTCCTTCCTTCCTTCCTTC
>BHFT01010831.1:0-29759 GCA_004320025.1 Laticauda laticaudata
TTGGTTCTTTCCCAAATGTCATAATTGTGTCTTTGGCGGAGGGGTTTTTTATCAAGGGATGCGAGCTTTTGTGCTGTTTTGAAGCAGTCTTGATCGTGCCTGCAGTATCTTACTGATGTTTGTCGTGTTAGTACCTTACTGTAGGGCAGGGACAGCTGTTCTCATAGATATGTTGAATTCATTCTAAGGGTACTCTGTTATGTGCTTGAGTGTGTTTTTTGTGGGATCAGGCTGGTGGATGTTTGGTTGTGATGGAAGCCGGTTGACTGTCAAATGTTAGTCAGGTGCATAGTTCAGTCCTTATATGTGTCTTGTCTGCCAGGACGTTTGATCTGGTGATTAGTGATTTTGGCCAGAGAATTTATCTGTGCTGGGTGGTGTTGGGATTGGGCGTTGGAGGTAGTGGTTGTGTGTGTTTTCTTCTGGTTATATGGTGTGTGCCTCGTGTGCCCATCGGATTCGTTTTGTAGATTAGTGCCAATCTAGGGAATGGTAGTTGTTTGTTAGTTTCCATTTCCCTGGTGAACTTGCATTTTGAAGACTGATTCAGCGAGACTGTCAATCATTTGGGAAGCCTGCAGCTCTCCAAACCAGAAAGATCTCCCACACCGACAATAACAGACAACAGCACTGAGCGACAGACAGAACTCCCTAAGATGCTGCTACCACACTGCAAACACCCCGTACCCAGCGCAGGCGAGCGCGGCGAGTATATCCCCTGAGCTTCTAGATCGAAGAGCAAGCCGTCCTTTCAACACGAAGCGCCAAGCCTGCATTGAAACCTCCAACACAAGGAACAGAGTGCTGCCAGGCCAGGCAAAAGCCACAAAACAGAGCAGAATGAAACCAGAAACACCAAGTCAATCAAAACTCCCAAGTCAAGAACACAGACCCAGGGTCTAATAAGCGCAATACAGAATAGGACCAGCCTCAAATATAAACAGAGGAAACTGTGATGACACACTTTCATACAGAAGCGCTGATGTGATGGCGATGAGATGTGCTGCTGAAACCGTTGCTACAACTTAACAGACTACAATTGAGCTTACAACTTTAAAAACTACAATGATCGTGGATATACCCGAAGGAAGCTAACCAGCACAAATGTATAAAGGTACCCGGAGAGCTTAAAGAAGAATAAAACACAAAGAACATATATATATTATATATATATAAGGCTTATATATAGAGAACGTAGAAGAGAGAGCAACCACGCTAAGAGAATGAGAGATGAGAGAGCGAGAAGAGGAGACGGAGAGACGATCGAAGAGACAGAAGAGAGAAGAGATGGAGAGCAGACGATCGGCGAGCAAAGAGATGAGAGAGGAGATGAGATGAGAGAGAGAGACGCCTGGATGGAGCCTGGGCTATTACGCAAGGGATGCCAGCAGGATACTGACCAAGAGCCTCAACCTCTGAGTACAGCTGACCAAGGTCGGAACAACACCAGTCCCAGATACTATTTACAGGGGGCAGACCCCTCTACACCAAGGTCTGCGAAGAAGGAAGAGGAGGAAGTAGATCAAATCTTTTCAATATTGAAGTAAAGGGTATCAATTCACCTACGATAGCGATCTCCTTTCAGAAGCAAGAACCCGTTAGTAAGGGGGAAATGTCTGAGGATGAGTCTTATCCTGACCAGCCTGCTTGTTACAGGCTTATTTTGGCAAACAGCTTTTCAAATCTCTCTTATTTAATGCAAAGCAAATTGCAGGTCCGAACAAGCCAAAACCTTCTGACACACCTCACCCTTCAGGGAAGACCAGAGGACATATCTTCAACCAACGGTGTTGAAGCACGAGAGATAATTTCCCAGTCCCACTCATATTTCGGACCTTAGATGCAGAAGCAGTGGGCTATCTGCAGCAGTATACACTTCCCCAACTGGACGAGGGATAAGAAACTCACTATCAAATCAAGTTGAAATTTCAATTAATCGTTCGGGGACATGCGCCAACGGTAGGCACGAGCCCTATAGTGGAATTAAGTGGTCATCCCCTCCTCTAATCTCCCGATAGAGAGACACCCTCGGAACGGCCGTTAACACGCAAGAGGAAAAACTCGGGAAATTGACTAGACCTTCGAACTATTAGCGCAAATGGATAGTCAGAGCTCATCAGATCACGGGGCTATCAATCCGCTCTTCTCCATGCGGTCCAAAAGTCTCTTAAGGATTGGCTTCATCTTTTGAAACCCAACATTGTTCCATTCTTCTAACAATCAGGGCGCACCAAAAGACATCGCCAAACTATCAAGGCAGTTGCTGAATTCTCTAGAACCGATGCTAACTATGCACGCAGTACACGTTTTCAGCAAAGGGACCATTACCTCGCAGTCACAGCCATCCCTTGCCTATGTTTAAGACACTGGCAAGCCGACTTCAAATACAAATCCAAGCTGGCCCTCACACCCTCATTCGCCACCACGGTAGAATACTGAATTGCCTTGGCCCTTCCATGAGATCCGCTCTTAATTGAAACATGCAACAGAGAAATATTCTCCTTTATCTTTTTCGGAAAGTCAGAATTCTAGAAGCCCCCACGTCCTTTCAAGAAGGGAATCTTTTTCAATCTTCTAATCCGGAGATCGTCTCCTCACAGATACCAGAACCCCCAGCAGTAAATAAGACCGGACAACGAACCCCAGATAGGCCTACCGGTACACAGTGCCGACAGCAGGATAGAGGGGGATGGTCATCCAAAAGATCTATCGGGAGACCGAGGCAGGGAGCAGGGCCCTTCCAGCGACCAAGATAACCTCCTGGGACCCAATGCCATTGGCGGACCGCCTAAGAATTAGTATCGCACTGCACCAATATGCGGCTAGCAACTCTACCACATACACTAGGTTCAGGGATACAGTTAGATTTGAGGCCTCGCACTGGAGGTTAGAGTCCAAGTTCTCCACATCCTTCATGCTCATCAGCCCTCCTCCAGAGACCCGCGTCAAGGCGGTAATCTCATATACAGGATATCGAGCCATCCACGAGTAGCGAACCAATCAAGAAGACGACAAAGTTTTTTTATTCAGCCATCTTTTTGTTGTGCAAAAAAAAAAACTCGGGGGTGGTTGGAGAGCGATATTAGAAGTTATGAACGCTCTCCACTGTCTCTACTTAATAAGGAGAAAGGCAAAATTTAAAAATGCATAATGTAATATATAATGTTAATTAACTAAATCTTCACTGGGATAATGCACAGGGAAAGGGGACGTGCTCATGCCCACTAAGATTGGATGGAGGAGGCGTACTTGTGCACATTGGATATTCGGGGCCCTTCCCAATATAAATTTCTGAGATTCTGCTACAATAACCACCAATTTTGAATTGTGGCATGGGGCATTTGTTGTTGTTTTTTTGTGTGGTTTTTGTTTTGTTTTTTCTTTGGGTTTTTTTTTTTGTTTGATTCATTGTTAATTTGGTTGGGTTGTTATTTTTTTGTATGTTCTTGTCGATTTAATATTGAATCAGTAGAGATTTGTTATTTTTTTTTCTTGTTGAGTTTGTTTTGGTTTGTTCCTTGGTGGTTATATTCGATGCGATGGATCTTGCCATTATGGTATATCGAGGCCTGTACTCTCTCTCTCCCCAGGACTCTTCAGCCAGGGTGACCGGTCACGGTGACAAGTCAGCCGGACACCTCCTTCTAGGAACATCCCGGTATGCCGTCGCACGCGTTATCTGACGATGTATTTTGATTATCTCCCTTCCACTCATCAGGCAGTCGTAGACACTCAGAACACATTACATATCCTTACTGAGCAGTATGGCTCTGCTGAAGTAAATTGGAAGGATAATGCCAATTACGACTCAGATAATCCATTAGGGGCGATATCCGTGAAAGGCAAGGTTTAATCCTGGCACCAGATTGAGAGCTAAATAGCATTCAAAGAAATTGGGTTAAGGAATCAAGGTTGTTAAAATTGTTGGCCAAATAGATCCTCATGCTTAGTTTCTATTTTCCTTGCAGGCTGCCTTCACATATATCCCTCCAGTGGTTTCCTGCCACCGTACCAGCGACCGGACCGAAATGCAAGCTCCAAACACAAAGTCAGGGTTCCACCCAAGCGTTCTCATATCTCTCCGTCTGGTGTCCAAATCGATTATCCAACACAGCGCTGTCTCTTCAAGAAGCCACAAAGGCTCACCATCAACCACAGATGCCAAGTCTGTTTGGATAGGGAGCTCACGTTCAGCGCCTCTCAACCCAAGCAATTGGTCTGACCCAACAGTACAGTCGTGCCAGCATAAACCTGGCTGGAATTTGCAACAATACACCTGGCCCATTCGCAACTTCTTCCCCGGTAATTGCGGTCAGCACATGCCTGCATACTGGACAGCATGTAATAGTTTTAACGCTCACATATAAAACAAGCAAGGAGAGCACACAATTCGAAGCAGCTAATGCAGGAAGTGGAGCACCTGTGTTGCTGGCACGAGAAACACATAGTTTACATCAAGGCAGAGAACACATTTAGGGTCTGTCCAAATCACAAGGCAGATTGGCTAAGCAGGGCCAACCATAAGCATCAGATCGGAGTGGCGCTTCCACCATCTCGTGTTCAAGAAGTGCACGGACATTTGGTCAGCCCGGTGGTGGACCTATTTGCTTCCCCTCTCAACTCTCAGCTCCCGAGATTTTTTCCAGGTACCCATCCCAAGGGCGGAGAATTTTCACTCGCTGCCCTGTAGTTGCGCCGGGTCTCCTGTATGTATTCCTCCACTTCTGCTGGTTCCCAAGGTCATCCAGAAAGTTTACTAGACAAGAGGTGAATACTTCTAGTAGCCAACTATACTAGCCAGATGGCCATGGTTTGCAGACCTCCACATCTCTGGTAGCTTCCCCCTTGGAGAATTCCATCCAGAATCTCTTAAACTCAGCGTTGGCCCCCTTCAAACATCCCGGACTCTCAATGTTACAATTGACCATCTGGAGGTTGAGCGGAGTGGTTTGAAGGCAGAAAGCTCTCCAATAGGCGTTATAACCACTATCCTAGCTACCGACGCCCCTAACAATTCACATTACAATGCCACACATGGGTCCACCTTCTGCAAAATAGGGTGTTGTGTTAAGTTTCAAATTGGATCCTACCTCATCCTCTGATTTGCTCAAGACCTTAGAGTTATTACAAGAGGGCTTGATAAAGGGCTTGTCACCTCCAATACAGTTAAAAAAAGCAGGTGGCGGCCTTGGCATCAGTTCGCATTTGCGAGGGGCCTCTGTTCTCTTTCATATCATCCATACATAAGGTTTCCCTCGAGGGAGCCTCCAATGTTACGCCCTCTAGCAGTGCACCGTTAATCCATCTGGGACCTTATCAAGCGTCCTTCTGTGGCTCTGACCTAAGGGACCTTTTGACTTTTAAAATGTCAAGAGTCTCCACTTCTGCAACATACAAAGTAGTTTCCCTTGTAGCGAGTCAACTTTCGCTCGTTCGTGTTTTCAAAATCAAGCCTTGTCCATTCAGACAAACGATCTCTGCATTTTCATGCTGATTCAAGTGGCTTCTCGCTCCACAATCTCCACAATATGCCAAGGTTCCAATCTCAGCCTTCATAGAGCACAAGAGCGCTTATTCATTCCAAATTTTTGCCCCAGTCCATCAAGGGATGGAAAGGACAATGGGCATAAGTTTGATGTGAGGCATGCACTGCCGAATCTATATCAAGCGTAACAGTGGTTTTCTAGCGAAATTGGAGGCTTTATTGTTCTTTTACAGCCAATATTCAAGGTTGCGTCATAGGTCTCACCATCTAACAACTAAGGCTGTTGGATATGGCCTGCAATAGCAAAAAGACATATCAGAACCCAATCTCTGGCAGGTGCCTAGGCATAACAGCTCATTCAACAAGGAGTGCAGCAACGATCGCGGCGCAGCGTGGCCACACTAGGCATCAATAGACTGAAACTGTCGAGCCGCGGCTTGGGCTTCCCCATTGCCCTTCATTAGACACTACAAAATTGATGTGTTTGCTTCTGCTGAGGCTTCCTCCGGCAGAAGAGTTCTGCAAAGGGTCCACAGGGACCAGGAGGAGATTCCAGACCAAGCGGAGTCCCTCCCATAGGACAGGCCAAGCTTTGGTATGTCCCACTACGGGATGCTCTGAACAGCTCATAGGAGAAAGGGCATTGGTACTTACCTGATACGCCGGTAGTCTTTGAGCTGTGAAGAGCATCCAGCCCCACCCTTTTTTTTCCGTCTGGTGGGGTCCTGTTTAGGCCAATGAACTTTTTTGTACATGAGGATGAGAGCGCTTTTTTCTCTCGTCTTCGCCAAAACTGGGGAACGCTGAAGAGTCACGTGGTGGAGGAGGAGCGTTTCACAAATCAAGCTCAGCCTGTGAATGCAGAGACTAAGCACCTCTCGCTACTGGATGCTCTTCACAGCTCAAAGAGAACAGGCGTATCAGGTAAATACCAATGCCCTTTCTACTGTATTCAACTTAGCTTGCTTCTGACATATTTAATCAGTAGATAAAGCATGCTCTTACGTACAGTGACTTATGCTTCTTTGATAAACATTTATTCCTTTTTAATTCTAGACTAGAGAAATTCTGCTATTCTTTTTTAAAAAAATCACTGCCTGTGTATAACTTGCAAGAATTCAGTCCAATTTTCTTGGAAAACACTACATTGATCTTTGATACATTAATTCCCAGACCTGTATCTCTCATTGTATCATCCAATCTATTTAACATTTGTTGCAAATGGTTCAGATTCTTAGCCCATGACATGAAATTATATACAAAAATACAACTGCATTTCAATTGACAATGTATTTCTGACATCATCAAAGCAATTTTATATATTTATCCAGGAATACAGTAAACAATAAAGATGCTTCTTTTTCTTATTCTCTGCTTCAAATTGGTCAATTTCCTAAGCCTTCTATTTGTGCTCATGCATGTTATACTTTCGTCATATTTTTTAGCACATCATATCTGTTATCGCATTCAACAACCAACCTTCAACTCCATATTCATGCAAAACTAACTCAGACTGATTCATATTATCCTACACTTTTCCTAAATCAACAACACAATTCACCCTCACATATATATGTAAATAACAAATGTGTCATTTTAAGTCTGTTTTCCTAGGGCCTGTTTTTCGCAATGTTTTCAAGCTCCAAAGAAGCACATTATAATTGGAAAATTCTTTGAAGCCCAGAATCAGCTTCAATGAAGGAGAAAGAAAGAGAGATATGTTTCTTCCATCACAAGAAAAGGAAAATTTAACCTGTCTCATTTGACTTGGGTTGCTTATGGACTTTCATAATATAGGAACAAAAATACTTTGTTTTCCACATATTTGGATTTAGCAAAGCCAAAATATATATACTCAGTGTTTCTTAGAGTGTTTCTCAGAATCCAATCAGTCTAATTTGAAGAGTTCTATAGCAATTTTTTTAAAGTTTTCCTAAATACAATGTATTCATTGGAAAACATCCTGATGTTGGGAAATATTGAAGGCAAAGAGAGAAGGAGAGGGCAGAGTATGAGATGGTTAGATAGTGTCATAGATGAGTTCAGGCAGATCCTGGGAGACAGTGGATGACAGTGGGGACCTGCCATGCTGTGGTCCATGGGGTCACAAATATTGATTTAACGACTAAAAAACAAAACACATGTAGTAAATTGTTACAATGTCCTAGAGTTATGCATGTACTTGGCTTCCTATGACATTGTGCTGCCCTTAGGTGCGGCACTGGGTTGTCCTCTTGCCCTGGAAAATGTTGTAAGGAATTGTCATCAAGTATTGGAAAGCAAACCTAGGACCATGACTGTTGTGCTTTAAAAACAAAAGTGTCTTATCTATAGATCCAAACCATCAATTCTAGACAAATTAATGAGTAAACATGAATGTGTATCAAAGATGTCTGAATGAACAGATACATTAAGTTGTCTTTTCGGGGGCATCTGCCAATTTATAAATGGAAGAAAACTTGCAGCCTAAAAACAAATCATAGCTACAGAAAAATAATACAGTTCACCAGCAAAACTGCATGGGTCTTCTCCAGATTCTAAACCTCAAAATCCAGAAATACTGAATGCAAGTCTTCCAGTTACAGTACAAGAATACAATGCAATGCATGCATTGGTATGATTCTTGATCCCAAAATACTTGAATCACCATTACTTTCAGATATGAAATGTAAAATTACATGGATTTCATATGTTACCCTTCTTTTGTTTTGTTTTTTGCAAAAAAATTCCCCCCACAAAATGCAGAATTAAAAACCAACATTTATCATTATACAGAAAGAAAAATTGTATATGTGTGTTGTGTGTGCATACATGCACATCTACATGTAAGATTACAAGAAAAAATGCAAACATTTAACTATGTACGCTGAATATATCTGAATAGAAAGTCATTTGTGCAAACAGAACAGTATTTTTCCTTTTTTTCCTTTTTGAAATACACAGGGACAGGTTGCTTTTGACACTTCATATTTCAAAGATCCCAGCATCTCAAACAAAATATATTTGCTGCTCAAATGAGAAAACCAGTGCAAATGTTTAATATGCAGCCATAAGCTATCGCTGCAATAGCTTTGAATGAGGCTTTTCCATTTTTCAAGACTTTTCAGATACTTTATGGACTCTGTGTTGCTATCTCTGCAAAGATAGATTCTATAATAATGCAAGGCATCATGTTGAACAGCCCCGCTTTACAATTTATTATTTGTAATAAATCAGTGTTTTTAGATGTTGCTTCAAACACTGATTTTCAAATACAAGATATACTAGTCCTGAAATGCTCTGTGATTTTAATACGCAAACCTCCTACTGAGATGATGTCTCATTTTAATTATTGTTTCAGTTTAATGGGTTTTCATTAAATTAGAGGATACAGCAATTACTAGGGTGAACAGCTAATGTTTCAAAGGTAAGCTCGCATGGCTCTGCAACAACAGACAAACACAGAAGAAGAAAGCATATTACAGAATAATGTTTCTCCTTTGCAAAAATATACAAAATTAGCTGTATATTTTTTTGGGATTTAAGGATTAGCTGTATACAGATGTTTTTTGGAATTTAAGGATCCCATCCTAATGTGCAAACTTAGAAAAACAGTTCAGCCCTTTGTATTTTTATCTCAACCAATAATTGAAAATAATGAGGCAGTATAAAAATATATTCTGCATATTTTCAAAATTTTAGTAAAATGTCAGTCAAATCATTTGTTCCAAGTAAACTTCTGAAATTATTCAGAGTTTACCTTTTATGTTATTTCCTTCTTTTTGTTGGTAAAAAGCAACTATATTTGCTCATTGCTTATTCAGGAAATCAAGGTCTTGCAGTATATTGGCCATCTGCTCCAAATCAATTCTTTTCTGGCTCCTGCCCATATAGGTGACTTATTACTCATAGTTTAATGTAAATGTCTGCCTATCAAGCTGCTCTAGTATGTTGTGTCCTCACACTTCCAAGACCTAAATATCAATGGGAATAGGCAAATAATGTAACAGAAGAAATACTTTTTGCATGAGTTTTAATCAATGGATTTTCTTCTCTTTTGGGGATTTTAATTTTTAGCTCTCTTGAGAATTCAAGAGTTGAAAGGCAAAGATATTACGAAAATGATTATGATGATGATGATACCAATCACATCTGAAAGAAGAAAATTCACTTTAGATTTCATCACTGGCATCAGTTTAAGAAATCAGATTTTCAAGGTGTTTAACCTTAATAGTTCTAGAGTAAATGAGCTACAGTTTCCTAGGTAGGCTGACAGGGAAAGAAAGTGGAAATCTGCACAGCAAGCATATGACTAAGAAAAGAGTCAGAAGCAAGAGAATTGAGGAAGAGAAAATGTTGACTGATTGCAAATTGTGGATTGCTCACTGGGTATGCTTGGAGTAAAACTTTCCACTGAGCTAGTTGAGGCTGTTTGAAGGGGCATATAAAGATTTTAGTTTCCAAAAAGCAAGTTCTGCAGGAGATGTGAAGAAAGAAGAAAACCCTTCCCTTCCCACTACAACATAGAAACTCATGGATGTATGTTACTTGGGCATACCAATTATAAGGGCATTCCTGTGTCACTGCTTTATAGATTAGTTGCAGTTTCTGGATGATCTTGAAGCCCAGCTCATGTACACTGTATTACAGAAATCAAACTGGCTGGGTGACTTTGGGCCAGTCATCTTTTCTCAGCCCATTTAATAAGGCTGTTGTTGGGGGGGGGGGAATAGGAGGAGGAAGGAGTATTAGGTATGTTACCATCTTGAGTTATTTATAAAAAATAATAAAGACAGGATTAAAACAAATCTAAATCTAAAATCTAACTAAAGCATGAATGTCATGAGCAGGGCCTTCCAATATTGAAAATAATGCAAGTGGGTCACAAAATAGAGTTATTCCTGGTTGCAGCTCCTCAAGGGCACTGACTCCCAGAGAAGGTCCAAATCTTTACTATCATCACCATCTAGAATCAAAAGATTTTAGCAGAACTGAATTTAAGCATAAAGCTACACAAACTACAGTTTAAGAGCTCACAACATTCCAGAATATCCATTTTCTGATTTTGCAAACAGATTCCTTATTTATTACTTACATTAATAAAAGTGATCCTGGTTTGTCAGCATTTTGTAAGATGAAACAGACAAGATGGCTCACAACAAAGCAAATCCACATACAATGCTGGCTGATTCATTCACAATACCTGAAAACAACAACTCTTCCACTAATGCCCAATACCAGCAACCAGACACAAAAGACCTCTGCATCACCAAAGGCAGATATTCAGGATCCTGTCCTCAGGATCGCATAATGTTTTTTATGTTTTGTTCCTTTCTCTCCTTGAAGCCAAGAATTACATAACCTACAAGGGCAGGCTGATTGTCATTCGAGAAAAGCTAAAGATGGATCTGTCAACTCTCTATCTTATCATAGAGAATTATGAATTTGTGCATAGGACCCATTTGAGGAACAATGAGAGAATCAAGGCATGCTCCAGAATTTTTTTAAAAAGCCAAGCAAAGAGATGAAGCAATGTGACACAAAAAACCAAGCTTGTCAAACAAAGCTTATTTTCTTTGGAGCATCAGAGTAGATTCTAGAACCTCCCTACTGACAATGTTTCTGGCCCCTGAAAAAAGAACAAATCTCAAATCTCAGAGACTAAAGAAGAGAAGTTTGCAGGCAATGAAAGGGGAAGGATTCCTGCTTTATCCTGAAGTAGAATGGTAAAAATGGAGACACCCATGAGTTGGACTGAGGATGCATTCTGCTGGCCATCTATCCTGAGAAACAAGGCCATCAAATTCTTTAAACCTTTTTAGCAATTTTCCTTTTCTGCCAGCTCATCTGGGAATAAATGACGCAGTCTAAAAGAACTGACAGGAATTATAAAACACTGAAGAGGAGAACCTTGAACGAACGGAGCCTCAGGGTGTATTTACTTGATTAAGCACAGGAAAATAAAGAATAACATAGGGAGCAAACGTAGATGATGCCAATGAGAAAGATTTGAATTTTTTAATCATGGGACACATTTCATATAATGCTTCTTTTAACTTGAGGAGTCACATGAAGTTCATTTGGAATTGAGAAGCTTACAAATTCAACACAATAAATAAAATAATCTATGAGAAACTCCTGCAAAAAAATGAGTTGTCTCTCATGAGACATGAGAAGAATGTGTTTGGAAGATACCCTGCGAACCTGATGGCTTTATAATTAATCCTATGAGAGAGACCAGAAGCCAAGTAATGAGAATGGGAACAATATACAAAAAGTGGAAGCATCCAATAACCACATAAATATAGAAAAATGATTTAAGTTATATGACAAAGGTTTCAACAGCTACTAAAGAAATGCACAGAGCATTGTAAGAGCTAGAAGTCTTCCAGACATATATGAATAGTGGGCATTAGTAAGGTGTAGTAGAATGAATCACATGTAGGATGCAAGAACTTACTCAAAATGGCTGGACAAAATGTATGCATGAAGATGTGCAGATATCTTGCAGCTCCATTTGGGATCTCTGAAGAATCTGGAGGGGTTCCAGGACTGGAGAAACACAAGAGTTGCCCTTATTTTTACAAAGAGTAAAAAAAAGATGTTCTATGGAAAACTGGAAAGGCATGTCAAATGATGTGATGCACATCTCCCTACTATGCTTGTTCAGCATATTTCTAAATTATTTGAATGAGCAGTGGAAAATACAAGGATCAAATTTACAAATGACACAAAGATAGGGAATATTAAAATCATCTCAGAGAGCAGTACTGAGGATCCTTACAAGCTGGAATAATGCAAATAAATCAAAATGAATTTAAATGCACTTGAAATTTGAATTCTTTGAATGGAAAAAATCAACAGCATTATCAGCAGCAATAAATATTAAAAACAGCTGTGTGTTTCCGGAAATATAAGCTGAACATGAACTAATAATGAGGTTCAACTGCAAAATATAATATATTCCTTGTTGCATCAACCAAAGTGTAATGACAAGTTCAAGAGAAGTCTTTCTTGAAGTTTCTATCTATTCTGCAATGGCTCTACAATTTTAGAATATTACTTCCCATCATAGGCATATTTTAGGAGTCTGACAAACTGGGATGTATCCACGGGACAGTAAGAAAATGATGATGTCTGGAAAGAGGTACTTATGAATTCTAGATACTGAATATGATTAGCCTGAAGAAGTGAAAACTGTGGAGAGATATGATTGTTCTCTTCAGGTATAAGAAAGACTGTAATATAGATGGGCAGAGTTGTTCAGTCATGTTGCAGAAGAAAGAAAACAAGAAAACAGGGAATCAAATTAAAAGGAAGTATAGCCATTTGTGCTATACTTCAGGAAGAATTTCTTAAGGAAAACATCTATTCAGTAGTGGAACAAACTATCTTGGGGTCTACCTGGAGATGTTTAACAGAAGCTGAATGACCATATTTGGTGATTCTGTAGTGGTTACTGTAGTGGTTGATTCTTGAAATGGGCAGGAAATGGATGAAATAATCTTCAGATCTTTTCAATTCTTTAAAAACTAAATATGATTGTTTTAGTATCCTTGCTGTAAAAAAGCATAGTAAATTGTAAAACTATTACTGGAAATATTCATATTGCTTACACAGTATCAGAGGTGGTATTCAGAAGGTTCTGACCAGTTCTGGAAAAGCGGTAGTGGAAATTTTGAGTAGTTCAGAGAACCAGCAAATACCACCTCTGACTGGCCCCGCTCCTTTCTATCTTCTGCCTTCCGAGTCCCAGATGATCAGCTGCGTCTTCTTTTGTTGCCTGCATAGGAGAACGGAGCTGGAAAGCAAGTTAGTGGGGTGGGGAGGGAATAGGATTTTGCAGTAACCTTCCTCTGGAGTGGGAATGGAGATTTGACAGTATCTTTTCCCTGCCATGCCACACCCACCAAGCCATGCCCACAGAACCGGTAGTAAAAAAAATTTGAATCCTACCACTGTACAGTATAACTGCTGTATTAGCTGATACAAGCACCTTTTTTCACCCAAATGCTTTCCAAAATTGTAGCATTCTCACTTATATCTAAGGGCTGTATCATATATTGCCATAGACTTGGTGATGGCTTTTCAAATTAAGATGCCCTTGAAGTGAAACAACTGTTGATCTCTTAAATTAGATGTTTACTCCTTTGCCAGCTGAAGTGCTGGAGAAGTCACAGTACTAAAAGTGTATCATCTTCTCTTAAATCACGAGTTAATCAAATTACTTGCCTTGTTAACTAATTAATTAGTTAACACTTTACTGTTATTGCTTACAAGGTGTAGCAATTTTATCACTCCCTAAGTAGTGCTGTAGTTCTTCAACTTCTTGAAAGAATGGTTTAAAAACATTTAATAAGTTGCAGAAATGAAAGAAAGACAATATAGCCAATGGCAATATGTAAAGAAAAGTGGGAGAAGAAATTCTTTGTAAGACTCATTAAAGATTCACTATCTTTTTCTATGAGCCTATGTCCATTTGGGAGATCTAATTTTGATCACGTTGAACATTAATGTCATACTAAATAATAAAACACTGCATTTTTTTTGCCAAGACCAACCCAAATGATATTTTCCTTTCTGAACAGCAGATAAATTTGAAGTTATAGCTCCATTAAACTGAAGATTTTTAGA
Organism: Laticauda laticaudata; assembly: GCA_004320025.1. NCBI lineage: Eukaryota > Metazoa > Chordata > Lepidosauria > Squamata > Elapidae > Laticauda > Laticauda laticaudata. The sequence continues at coordinate 14,099 of BHFT01010831.1, forward strand.
TTATCCTCCCTAAAGATTGTGATTCAATATATTGCATTTCTAAATATATTTATGAGAAAGCCTGAGATAAGGAAATAAGGATTTGAACATTTTTAAATTAAAAAGTACTTGTGGAGCAGAGCAAATGCATGACCAAACTTAGACAGCTGTGTGCAAACTTTTTTTTTTTTTTTGCCAGTTCTAGCTCTTCTACTANTTTTTTTTTTTTTTTGCCAGTTCTAGCTCTTCTACTAGGTTCCTGAACAGAGATAGCCTGGCTGGAGTGATCTGTTTGTAATTAACTTCAGGATTAAGTGATTGCAAACTGCCATAGGAATTTGGTTTGGAAGTTCAACTATTGCAGAATGCAGGTAATAAGAAAAAGAGATACCTACCTCAAAGACCTATTCTATTTTTTTATTTAATATTTTAATTGCATTTTTTTCTCTTTATACATCTCAATCAACTTTAACAATACTGAGGTATCTTGTTACAAATACACATTTCCATACATTTCTAATGATTTATATACATTTCTATATCTTCTTCTTATCTCTACAATTCTTATTCCTATTGTCCATCCATTCATACCAATTTTCCCATACTACATAATACTCCAAATCTTCTTTACCTTTTAACTCTAGGGTGAAGTTGTCCATTTCCGTGCATTCTAAAATGTTTTAGATTACTAGACCTTCTGACGGTATGCTATCCTTGTTCTAGCATTGTGCCAATGTGATCCTCACTGCCATAATTATATGCAAAATCATATATTTTACTTTTTATTATATTTCCCCTTAATTATCCCTAAAAGGAATAATTCCAGCTTGAACTCTATTTGACAGTTTGTTATTTCGTACAACCACTTTTGTATTTTAATCCAGTATTTTTTCGCTTTGGGATATTGCTCAAAGACCTATTCTAGCTATTCTGGTATCTGGTGTATCACAGCCCAAGTTGGGGTATTTGTGCTGAGATATAAGACAGCCAGTTTGGTGTAATTGTTAAGACAGCCAGGCTAGAAACTGGGACAGTATTAGTTTTAGTGCCACATTAAGCCAGCTAGATGAATTTGGATCGGCCTTTGATTTTCAGGATCTCCATCAAACCTAGAAAGTCAGCAATGGCAAATCACTTGCAGGAAAAAAACGTGCCAAGAAAACTATAGGAACTTGTCCAGGCAGTCATCAGGAGTCAAAACTGACTCAAATGCATACGTACATACACAGAGATCGCTGAAGACACCTTTCTCCTATTGCTAAGCTTCATTATTCAGATTTATAATGATAACATCTTGATAGTGTCACATTTAGTATGTGACAATTTTCAAAATAGCATTCTCACTGTTTATTTATAATTGGCACCAAATGTAGATTTCCAGTGCCCGGTGTAACTTTCAGGGTTCACACTGCTTTTTCTTTGAATTGCTTTTATTTTTTTAGTTTCTGCTATTTGTGTATTCTGTCAAATTATTTTTTAATATTCCCCATATAACCATACTAATAATTTACCTATATTAGAAATTATTTTTCATTTCAAATCATTTCTCATTCAACCCACCATATATGTATACCAATTTCCAAAGTAACTGAGTTATTTTGATGTGACAAAGGGAATCTGCCATTGTCAGAAATGGTGTCGGGTCTCCTGCTTGTGTTGGACTAGATCAGTGATCAACAACCAGTGGGCTGGGGACCACTGGTGGTCCACGAGAAAATTTTGGTGGTCCACAAAGAAATGTCCCCAAAGCACTCCCCCAAAAGCAATTAATCCAGGCTTCACGGGAACACAAGGCTGCACCACCCATGTGGCCTGGCCCTCATCCTTTGGCCGAACACAAACCTTTCCTTGAGTAGAGCCATGCAAGCTAGAACTGGGAGGTAAGACCAATGGCAGGGGAGGAAAATCTATCCTGGGGGTGGCTTACTGATGTTGGTGAGAAAGTCAGTCCCTATTCCACTAGTCACAAGACTGGCCCTTTGGTCATCCTGGAGCAGCTCCTCCAGTCCATGGCAGGTCAGTGCACCCAGGTGGAGGAGCAACTGCTCCAGGATGACCAAAGGACTACTGCAGGTCTGGACTTTCCCACCAACGTCAGCAAGCCACCATCAGTCAAAATTCATATTAGTATTCCGCGGGATTTAAAATTATGAGTTTGGTGGTTCCTGAGGTCCAAAAAGATGGCGACCCCTGAAGAAGATGACCTGCAAGGTCCCTTCCAACTCTGTTAATCTGACTAATCCAAAGGCGTATGTTTTTAATGCATGCTAAAATGTACTTACCAATACTATTTATCTCAGTACTGAGGAATGTAACCAAAAGAGCTATGCAAACTATTACAACACATGAAAAGGTTTTCTGTTGTCCAAGAACAGATAAGCTTCCTTTAACTTCATTATTTTTTTCTATTTTTATTCCAACTAGTTAGTGGCTAACAAATTTTAGCAGAAATGCTAAAAGTTAAAAAAAAAACCATAAAATAAATTCAGTCATTAAAAAACTCATTATGGCTGTAATTTACACACCCAGTCATAGGGAAAGATAAAAGACTGTTCAATTTCCTATTTTCTCATGGACTAATTAAACTTAAGCAGGACTCAAGGATACCATTTGCTTCCTTGGAGTTGGATAGCAAAGAGAAATATAACAAAAAGAAATCAGCATACTTATCACAAACTACTTCAAAACTCCCTATGTTGTTCCCCAGTGGTTTCATTTAGATGTTGGACAGAATGGGACAGAAGAAACACCCACAGTCTAAGTTTTGTGCAATAGTTCTCCAACAGTATCTTCTAAATACAGTGTGACAGTTATTACAAAACAGGCTACAAAGGGACACTTGGGAACGATAATGTGAACCAGTTGACTTCATATTTTACAAATCTGTCAGCTCTTCTTCAACAGTATCATCAACCAAAGAGATGTCCTCAAGCACATTATAGGGACCAAGCTGACTTCATCACACACCTGGTTTAAATTTTATTGATTGCTCCTCCACCAGAGTAGAAGTTGGCTGTTGAATGATCACTTCCAAGTTTCCAGGCTAAAGGAATATTAAGCCATGGCAACTAAAACAAATAATTTTGTCATCCTCACATAGATTAACAAATATCAGTATATTCTACTGCCTAATACAGCCAGATAGCAAGATCAAAAGATCCTGTGCCATTCCTGACTGGACATTGAAATCATTCAGGACAAGAAAGCTTGGAAATCATACCCAAGACCACCCTTACTAGCTTAGCAAGAAAGACTATTATGCAGAAGGTAGGCAGTGCACTAATAGCCTTACCAAAGGCATCCACTCAAATTTGTGGAATGAAAGGTAGAACATTTGGCCAGTGAACCAAAATTTATATCGATCACAGATACTCCATTGCCCTCTTCTCTAATCCTAATCTTGTTGTACCATAAATTGTCTTGATAAATGAGGGAACCAAAAAAAAAGCAGAAAGCAGAAAAGGCAAATATTTGGTTAATCAAATAATGTAAAATGGAGACAAGAAGAAATGAAGGTCTTCTACTGATATAACCTTCAGAAACACAGAAGGAATGGACAAGAGATTGCAGTCATGATCTACAATATTTGCATTTCTGCCTAGAAAAAAAAAACACCTGATGATATATTTGTATCCAAATTTTAAAGAACACAAATGCATAAATTTCATGAGTTCATTGTTTCCTCTATTCTAAGGCTCAAATATGGGAAATAAAGAGTCATTCACTGGAAGTCCATACCTAGAACAAGAAGAGAAATATAATTTTAATAGGTGTAACAAATACCTGGTTGATGCCTTCCTTGAATAAAATGCAGGCAGGCAGTCCTTGACCACTATTGAGCCCAAAATTTCTGTTTTTAAGTGAGACATTTGTTAAGTGAATTTTGCCCCATTTTATGACCTTTTTGCCACAGCGGTTAAGTGAATCACTGCAGTTGTTAAACCAGTAACACAGTTGTTAAAGCCCCTGTCACACTGCACCAACGGATGGAAAGAGGATGTAAAACGGAGAGAAACACTTGCCATCCAGTTGCGTATAACGTGATGCATCCATTCTGTACTCACTGCCTTCCGTTTTGCTTCCTCTCTATCCGTCCAGCATTCCTGTCTATGTGACATTTTATCCGCTCAAAAGGGTTTTAAGCTGCTCAAAACTTTTGAGCGGAAAATGTTATCCCAAATGCGTCCGTTCTGCATCTGCAGGCATACCAGGAACATCCGTTCTGGGCATCCGTTGTTCAGTCCGCTTACGCATCCGCTATTATCCGCTAGGCATCCACTGCGCATCTGCGCAACTCAAAATCGCCATCCAGCGGTAAACAGACGGCAAGGAGAAAGTCGGAACGGACGCGGGAACGGAACACGCAGCGTTAGTTTTAGCACGGACGTGGAGAAAGGGATGGAAAGCGATTGGCAGGCTCGCAAAAACAAACATAAAAATGGAAAAAATGTTTCACAGAGGGGGAACCTATTGCTCTCATCCGCCTTCCAATCCGCTAGGCTTCCGTTTCGGCGCAATCGCTTTTCCATTCCGCCCTGGTCTCTTCTCCCCCCGTCCATTCCTTATCACGTGTTATCCACTCTGGTTATGCAAATTGTTGCCCCTTTTGAGAGCTGGATAACAACGGATGGAACATTTTTCTCAGTTCCACTGTGTCCTTTTTACAAACGTTTTGCATCCGTCGGCCAGTGTGACAGGGCCTTAAGTGAATCAGGCTTCCCCATTAACTTTACTTGTCTGAAGTTTGCATCCCTGGGACACTGCAACCATCATAAATATCATCAAGCATCTGAATTTTTATAACGTGATCCCCGGATGCTACAGTAGTCATAAGTGTGGAAAACGGTCATGTGACTTTTTCAGTGCCATTGTAATTTTGAACAGTCACTAAACGAACTGTAAATCGAGGAATACCTGTACAGAACTGAAGGACTGAGTTTGTTCGAAGGGAACATTAACAATGGAAAGATATGTGTTTTCTGTATCAAAAACATCTAAAACTGGGGTCAAAGAATGTTAGAATTGAACAGTTCTCCCTCAACAGAAGAGTGGGAATATGACACTACCTACCTCCTTTTCAGATAAAAAAATGAATTCACATTATTTAACCACTGGCTCACAAAAACAGAGCATTGTGATTAATTATTTTGTATATATGGTAAATGTCAGTCAATTTAAACTTCCTCCACATTTTTATAGAGTAAGAGTACAATATCACTTTAGAAGAGTCCAGTGATTCATCCAAAGACCCTACCAACAGAGACCACAATGGCATCAGGATCAAAGAACTGAAACAAAGGCTTAAGTGAAACAAACTACTCTTAACCAAATCAAACTTTGATTTATCCTCTACATCAATTTGTCAGATAGCTATATTAAAAGTAACAAGGTGCAAAATAATATTATTGCCGAACTGACCCCCACAAAGAGCCATTCTGTAAACTGCAGTTATTCTGTAAAGTAAGCTTTTCCTTTATAAAAGAATCAGTTATTTTGCAATCCAGATGTCCCCATATCAATTTTCCAACATTAAGTGTTAATATTAAGACTGATACTATCCCTTGGAAATATGGAATCCAGTATTTGCTAGGATTTTGGTAGGAATCATATACTGAAATTGAATTCCAAAGAACTGATAAATTTGGGGGTCTAATTCCACATTTTCCAGAAGTAATCCAACTTAGAACAGAGTGAAATTTTTGAGGGAATGACCCTACCAGGGAAGCATTTGCCACATTTTGTGTTGAAATCTATGATATTAATGTAACTTTAGGTTGATCCATTATGATTAAGAATGTTTATGTTTTGCTTGACTATATTTTCAGCACTGGAAATCAGCATTAGAAAGCTATTAGGAAAGGTGGATATTTCATGCATGCAGAAGATTTATAACAATATATAATAGATATGTGTAAGATCTGCAATGAACATTTGGCTATCATCAAAGCTTTTAGGCAAATAGTGGAATTTTGGGGATGTTGTTTACATTCCTTTTTTTTTGTCCTTTTTTTTTGTAAACTTTGATGTAATATTATTGTGTTATTAAAGTTGTTTAAGTCATTTTTCTGCTTTTTGTTGTTTTGCTAATTACTTTGACACAATACCGATACTTGCACGCACAAAAAAAAGGAAGGCACCAAAACACTTTCTCCATTCTTTAAGCTGTTCTCCAGTTCATACTATAGTGAATGGGAAGAAATTGTACCCTGAGAGGTCAAGACATGACAGAAAAGAAAATCTAAAATTGATTTTTCTATAAAATCTTACTTGCCAATCTAGGTAGGAGGCAGAAACAATGAAAACTCTGGAAAATCAAACTCTGAGTCACATATCAAGGGTGGGGAGAGCCTCTCTCTCAGGCAAACTTTTCAAAAAGATAAGGCAGTTCTTTCTTTCTTTCATGACAGGAGTGGAAACTTTTCTTTCAGAGCTGACTCAAGAATAGTCTTGATGCAGGCAGCATTAGAGGCACTGGAAAACTATTCTGTTCTATCCAGAGATTAGTGGAAACTGGATATAGAATAAAAGTTTGATTTTAGAGAAAATTTTTTGAACTGGTACTTTTTTTAGATTTTGTTCTCTCTTTGTTTTGTGTCTGCACGTGCCTATTCCTGGCTGAAGGACTAGCGACTAAAATAACTACTTCAAAAGTCATTGAGTTTTTTCCTCATTCTTCTTTGTTCTTTCAACTTTCCTCTAGTTCTTTTAACTTTTAAATACATAATAAAGACTTCGATTTTTACTGATTCAGAAACTCTCATTTTGAAAGGAATTTAACCTTAGCGGCAGCTTTTTTCTGCTCAATTAAGCTATAAAAAGGAAGGGAAGCAGAGAAATACATTGTCCATTGCCTACTCCTGAACAATTGAGCACGAGAAACAATTTCTCTAGGGAAAACTGGCTGGTGACAATTATTGCTGAACAGAATGTCCCCCAACACTAAGGGAACATGCACCAGTTAATGTACCAGCAGTGCCAAAAAAAACCCTCATAACAAAGAGCCAACCAACTACCGTTCAAGCATGCCTCCTCATTACATATACTAATTATTTTCATCCAAAGTAATAGATGCTTTATTACTACCAGCCATGTTTGCTGTCAAATGATTTTCTGTTTTCCACTCTCCCTGATGCTTCTTTTCACACCAAGCCTAATAAAACAAAGGATCTAATGATCTTCCACTAAACCCGCTACCCCTTCCAGTAACTGTCATGGTGGACTCAGATTTGGAGTCAAAGGAAAAGACCAACACTGAACCAGCTCCAGATGTGCCAACCAAGGATGAGCAGCCAGGTCCAGCACCACCAGACGGACTGCTGTCTGAGCCAGCAGAGGAAATGGGGCACATCAGCAAACCAGAAGATTAAGCCGATTAGGGTACAGAATTGCTTCGCCCCCCCCTCCATCAACACAAGAGCTCAATAGGCGACAAAGAGGAGAGCAAAAAAGGTCTTGCTCCATTAAATGAGCTTCACCAAGGCTGCTTCTATTAAAATGGAACAGCAAGCACAAGCTGTCAGTTGACAATGACCCATTAACTCTTACTCTGTATTCCCTGACCTCACAATTTTGAATTTGGACAAGCCAATGAATCTGCTATAAGTTCTGGCTCCATCTGACTACTCATCTAACATTTGCCTCTATCCAGTCATGTCCAATTTTAGGGGGCAGCGATTATCTCTCTTTCTTAGCCAGGGGAACCAGCTTTGTCCAAAGTCACTTCTGTGGTCATGTGGCAGACATGATGCTAAGGTGCACGTAACACTGTTACCTTCCCATTGAAGTGGTACTTATTTATCTACTTGGTTGATAAATTTGGTTGATAAAAAACCTACTTGCATGTTTTCAAGTTGTTAGGTGAGCAAGAGAGAACCTTCTTTCTAAAGACAAATTGATGGAGATCATAATCTTCCTAGAAAATGTTCTAAAATATATATGGCAATGACAGCTCAATTCTATATTCTACAGTCTTTAAGTGGTTCATTTGAGATAGGATTTTAAAATATGTAATTGAATGATTACTGCCCTTCTAATCATCACAAATCCACACAGAACTCAAAACCAATCTAATGAAATTTAGATACATTATGTATATAATGTATAAAGTCATTAAACAAGTAGGAGTTACATTCTTCACTTTGCATAAAATCATATCATATATCAATATATTATGGACATTAACTTTTTGAGAATTGTATCAATCGAGAAGCAAAATCTGAATCCAGAAAATGACTGATATCAGAAAGCTTTACAGGAAACTCATTCTGTACACAGGCTTTTATCTCAGTCCTGATCGTTCGAACACATATTTTATTCTGGTGAATTTACTTAACACATAAATTATGTTCATTTCTTTAGACTCAATCTTGGCATATTTAAAAAGATGTGAACCTCAACTCCCAGAATTCCCTAGCCAGCAGGTTAACAAACAACATAGATTTCCTACCCACTCATAAGAGCAACCCGCAAATCAATTCAGAACCCAAATCCATAGGCAAATGTAAAGAAAAATCAGAAATGCATTGCACATCCAGTTTACAGCAAATTAACTTGTCTTCACATTCTGCATCAGGGATGCATAAACTAATGCAAATATAAGACAACCTGATCTAATTTTTGACTTTAATTTCACTGATGAATGTGTTAGGTATATTAAGCTAAGAATCAACTATAGAGAACTTACAATCAAAGGAATTGTCTTTTTTTTAATTTGGTTTCTTAGAAATTTCCGCATGACATATCTCATAAATATTGTTGTTTCCAATTATTTCTTCACACTTGAAAAATCACATTGTATTAGAAGCCCATCGTAGGCTATTTTAACTGCTAAGTATACTTTGGTTAAAGCTTTTGAATCTCCTACCATTGCATACTCTGTGCTTTTATCCTTTTATAATGCTACATGGTTAATGTTTAATGTAACATTGTACATGACATTGCATACCATCACATTTTGTGATGTACAATCCTGTATTCAAAGAGTACATCATATGGGCACAATATTTCCTGAAATACAGTCAGCAGTTTTTACAGAAGAACACACACACCTCTGCTCTTCCCAAGGGCAATTGGAGAGTTTTACAAAAGATAATCAGTTTGAGCAACTCAATGGTACTTCATATTTTTAGATAAATTTTGAAGAAATCCAAGATGTTTTATGAAGCATCATAACCATGGTTTTGTCCTTCTTGTAAAACCTTAATTATGATTTACAATGTTTTTTTTTCCTTACTTCACTCAAGCACACCACAAATTCATGAATAAAATATGACAAGTTTGATAACTTCCATTGCTGTGGGTTCATCCGTAACCATAAACGTGATCTGTATGCCAACTGCTGCTTCATAGCGACTTTTGTTTCTGAAGACAAGCTCTTATTTAAATAAGACTAACACATGTGCCCTTCTACCTTTTTTTTTTTGCATTCTTTGCCTTGAGCTACTACACAAGAAATAATGTTTACATTTCTTTTTCCCTCAATAAAGACATTGCTGAGCAACAACAGTGATTAAAGAATAGCAGCAATGACTAAACAGATTGATCCATCAGACAGTGCTGTTTGCCAAAAAGGAAGTATTATTGTCTGTCTGTCTGTCTGTCTATCCACATACATACATACATACAAACATACATACATACATACATATATACATACACAGACACAAACACACATACACACAAAACATACAATTGTGATAGAATTTCTGTTAGGAAATAACTGTTAACTTCCATGCCATGTTTAAATAATGAATAATCAAAAGAGAATTTAGGAAAAAAATAGGGTTTGGATTTCCAAGTTCTACTTAAATATAATTCTGATTAGTATTCTTTGTGAAGTTACAAAGAATATACAAATACGGTATGTAAAAATATCTGCCTCCAAAATATGGGTAGTACATCCCTTCCAAAGATTTTTCTAAAAATATAACTTTCTACTCTAGCAGGGAGGAAAGGAAAACTAAAGAGACATCTAACAGTACATTATATGAACAGTGAGAATTTATTCATTAACTTCTATGGCTCATCAAAGGAACTGAGAAAATAACATTAGCAAAGATCCAGGCAGAATTGAGATGGGCCAAAAATAGGAAAAACAGAATGCATGAAAGAGCTGAGAAAAGAAAGCTTTACTGGGACAGTACATGATAAACAACAACAAAACAAACTGTACCATCCAAGGAACCTGCAAATGAAAGCTTACACTGTCACTGGATTGTTTAAAATCTTGTGGTAAATTCAGGACAGTGCTGTATTGGGAAAACATTTAGAGAGCTTTTAGAAATGTAAAGGCAACATGCTTGCTTTCAACAATCTTGTCAAGTAAGTAGGACTGAAAAATAGTAACCACATATTCAGGAAAGGGAGCTGGAAATCTTATAACTGTGCCCTTTGCTGCCCAAAATGGATTGATCAATATTTAAAGGCAGTCTATTTACATATAATCAAAGCCAATGTGTAAAAGGATTATTGGCTCTCCCTATACATTAGAGACCCCATTTTGCAGGTACAGCTATGGCGTGTATCCAGAGATAAAGTATCTGCCTTGAAGTTCTAGCATTTGGTCTGCATTATTTCCTGATATGGCTGGGAAAATTATTTGCATTTCTATAGTCAATGCCAATGATGCCTAGCTGGATGAATGAAGGATTTGATGAGTTATAAGGTATTTTCTTCATTCTTATTCAAAATCCAGCAGATGCTACAATCACATTTCGAACAGCCATACCAAATCATATTACAAATTGACCAGCTAGCTTAATATAATAAGAAGGTATATATCAGAACTGGAAAATAGAAAAAGGGCCATTTTCTTCTGTATTTCAATACTGCTTGAGGTGGCAAATTAATCTGAATTTTTAGCAGATAAGAAGCAGGGTGAAGCAGTGCAGGAAGCATTAATTTTTATTCTCCCTGAGAAGATCAAGACAGTCCTTTATTTTCACCACAGGAAATTGCCAGGCTTTGGTTAATGCATTATCCTTTGATTATATATGTCTGCAACTTGTAATGCTGCGTAATGACTTCTAACTATTTCTATTCCTATTATTTAAAAGAATGTTGCCATCGTGGACATATTTAAAAGTACACTTCCATTAAGAGTCACTGTCATAATAGAAAAGAGCCATAAGGAAGAAATGCAAAATAAATCTAAAATAACATGACGCTACCGTATTTGCAAATTTGAAAACTGGCAAATATAGATTTAGCATCAGTAATGGGGTTTCTTTTATCAAACCACTGTGAAGCTTGGAAAACATTTGCTGGACTTAAGATTCTGTAGAACAACAGCAGTTGCATTTAGCAGGCTATTATGCAACAATGCATCATTTTGTAATTCTGTGCACTGGACAGTAATCTGTGGTTCATTGAATCCCAATCCCTGGTCACATCAGGATTGTCAATATGTACAAATCCCTGGTTGGGTTTATTTCGCTTTATTTCATATGATTATAAATCAGCAAGGAAATGAACCAGACTTACACCAAGAACAAGCATGCAAAGAATAAATTTTTTACAGGGAGTAACATATCAATTCTTTGATTGCAGGTCTAAAACAAACAGAAAATGGGCAAAGAGAAAATATATTCATGTATTGAAAATATGGTGATACATTTCATACAGTACCTTACCTGTAGGAGAGAGAACCTGGCTTTCCAACATCAAACATCTTATGGGATTGGAACCATTTGCCTTGGACACTTCTCATATACATGCTTCCCAGGTCCTTCTGCTTAAAGGCATTACCTGAACAAATCCCCCATGACTGGCTAGAAAATGGGAGAAGGGATGATAGTCTGGCTAACTATCCCAGAAGGATGTTTATGAAGATTCTCAATCCTCCAGGTCATGGTTTCCGAAAGGTGCTTTTTCAAAAGGCACCTGGGCTTCCTTTGTTTACTTGTTGTCCAGTTGCCTTTTGAAAAAGCACCTTCAAGTATCCCAGAAGAAAATGGAATGTTGCATGACCATGAGGCACCATTCCAGGGATGGTATCCAGTTGACCATGGCAATGTGTGAAGGATTATTCACCTTCTGAAGAAGACCTCCAGAATACCTTGTGCCTTCCAGGCTGCCCCCAATGACATAACCTTAATGCCAATTGCTAGGTTTCCTAAGCTCCCAGTTTCTAAACAGCCAATTTGGAGAAGCAGGTAACTGATGGCATTTTCTGCCATTATACAAGACACTTGATCTTTATTGAAGCTAATTAATACTGATGGTACTCATCTCTACAGATGAATACTTTCCTTCACTCTGCAGCCCAGAGACATATCAAGGTTTGATAGTGTCAGGCAATGGACCTAGATCAAGGCCTCTTGATGCCTGAGGCAAAGTAGCAAATGCTACTTCCTACTTTCCTTCCAAGAGATTGATTATCATCTGAGGTACAATTCCATATATTAAAGTGCAATATGTTAAGTCACCATCAATGGCAGATCAAGTTCTGCTGCTCAAGGCAGCCACTTTACTTAATGGGAGACAACACTTTGGTGGCTCTGAGAAAAAGGAAGAGGGAAGAGTAATGTTTTCCTTCCTTCTGCTATAAAGATAGCCTGTCAGCATAAAAGCCCAATTGTAATCTTTCAGAACCTCATAGATATTGGTCCAGCTTATGAACTATGGCAGGAGGATCATTTGGGAGCCAAGAAATGAGGAGAACATGATAGATTATATTTAAAGCTTATAGATTATATTTATAGAAACACAGGCTCATCCATCACATTTAGCCAGGATGTTTAGCTTGGATTAGTCACTGCAAAGTTTACATATGATGCTATGTCATCCTTCAACATTGGAAATTTATGGTCCCAATTACTCAGTGGATGAAAACCTGACATTACTCATAATTTATAAACAAGTTGCTTGCAAACATAGATCATGGATGGACAATTATAATGAAATATAGTCATCCTTGTTTGAAATTGTTATATAACATGGTATACATCTATCGATTTATCTCTCTCTATATATGAGAGCCAATAAAACATAGTTGTTAAATGCTAAAAACTGAGAGACCATGAGCTCTAGTCTCACGTGTAAGCATAAAGCCAGATGGGCCTTTTAACTTCTCTCAGCTCTAGAAAAAGAACAAAGATGAAACACATTCAAAATATTGCCGAGAAAATTGCAGAGATTTGTTCAGCCAGTCATTACATGTTAATACTGACTTGAAGGGAATGTTTATGTGTATATGTATGTGTGCATGTGTGTGGTATGTGTATATATACAAATAATGATAAATAAAATAATCAAAAAATAAAATGATTGAAAAAGGAAAAAATAAAGCAACGTATCAATTGCACCACATTATACAGTATATATATATACAATTTATATATTATACAAATTATACATATATACTGTATGTATGTATATGTGTATGTGTATGTGCATGTATACATGTATATACATACACAAACACATACACATACCTGAAGTATATATGTATAATTTGTGTGTTATACACACACACATACACATACATAAGTGTAGAGAAAGAGAGAAATTGTTGTTAGAATCTTTTATATGTATAATTTGGTGCAATTGATACTTTGCTTTATTTTTTTCCTTTTTTGATCATTATTTTATACCTTTTCACCTGATGTTTTATTAAATAAATAAGCAATCAAAGAAGCCATGGCTTCCTTTACCACAGGTTATTAAGTATAGCACAATTAATGTTGAGGGTTGGATCTTCTTTGACAAGTAAGCCTCAAACTTGAAGAAGCTTCTCAAGCTCCAACCCTTTCACTTGGCAAGGGACCCCTTATATCATATCTGCTTAATTTACCAACTATGGCCTTTCATAGATAGAACCAACCCGACTTGATCCATACTCTGGTTAACAGACAAAGAAACAAATTAATTAGCATCTTTAAAGAAAACCTTGTAGCTACAGCAGGTCCAGAAAGCAGCAGCCAGTCTATCATCTGCTATCTTTAGTGGATGGGTGGGACTCCAATCTTGACTCAGTTTCACTTTTACACTTGTTTTGAGTCAAATTTAGAGTGCTTGTTTTGACATGTAAACCTGTGCCTATTTCAAGGAATTACTCCCATATAATATTGTCCACCCATAACTAAGAGTTCACTAGAAAAGAGCTTAAAACTAAGTCAATCCAGGACCTTCTCTTGGTGATGTCAATACCGCAGAATTCTTTCCTCACTGCTGTATGATCAAATGTAATCCAGAAAGTTACTGTTATAAACTAGCATTTCCTCCCATGGTTCATTTCATGTTATAGTACACATAGTGTGGGTTGGCTCTTTTGATATGATACAAGAGTTTCTGTGCTTGTGTATGTTATTTGATGTATTGGTAGTTTGTTTTAACTAATGTTCTTAATGTCAATTAACACTGCAGGCTGGTTTTGCTGGGAACTTATAATACAAATTGGTAAAACAAATATATGAATGTTGTCAAAGTCCAGCAGGGATTCTTACCCTGCAATTTCTGGGACATTCTCATGTGCTGAAGGAACATTGTCCACTAAAATCTTGTTACAGCTTGATTTGCAGTACGATTGGCTCTCAAAAAAGACTATGACATTCAGAAAATCCATTTTCCTAATGCCAAACTCAGTGCAGTCTCCTGAAATCATGAAAGCCTTTTCTCAACTTTTTTCCTAATTTTCCCCTAATTACTGATGTACAAATTATAATCCATAAATAGAAATATACAAGTGGTAATTATAGTAAAAGAGGAACAGACCAATGTTATAAGAAAATTACAGAGTTGGAAGGGACCTTGGAGGTCTTCTAGTCCAATCCCCTGTTCAAGCAGGAAACCCTATACCATTTGAGACAAATTGTTGGACAATTCTCTTCCTAAAAATCTCCAGTGTTCAAGTGCTTCAAGTGTTTTGGAGAATAAGTTGACCCCCTCATTTTTATGGCAATCCCTTAGATACTGAACGACCGCTATCATGTCACCCCATCCCTCTTTTTATTAAACTAAACATACCCAATTTAAACCATTCTTCATATGTATTATCCCAGTTACCTAACTAGTAATTATTTTTATGTGACCACAAGGAGCTATATCTCTGAACTATAATACAGTCCCTGTTGAACTTGGTGTCCAGTATGTCTGTATTCTACAATCAATTGAGATCATTTTCATTCCTCTCTTTTTTGCCTCACTCTTTTTATCAATAAAATAAAGAACGAAAAAAACTGCTTTCTTTGTTCTACTTACATAACTCCATCTTCAACTATATGATGAATTTTCTTCATTAAGAAGAGAAGATATACTTCTGGTAGACCATTGCGAAATTATATAAGAGACAATTTAATTCATATCATACATCTCTAATAAAAACTTACTTTTTAAAGTTTTTTTTTTCATTTTTAAAATGGAGTAGGATATTCTCTGCATTGGTTTACTATATCTTAAATATAAATTTTATGATGGACAATTTGGAGGCTGCTATGCTGTCTTTCATCCTTGCAATTGCTGCTTACAAAATATTATTCAACACAGCGAAAACTTTGCCCAATGCACAGGTATACTGTAGTATCAGTAAAGTAGACCAGAATTAATGAAAATTGTGCAGTTAGTACTCAGTTTATCATCAACAGAAAATTAACCATTAAAATATGGAATGGATTAGGCTATTTTTACAATAAAATTGATTTTAGAGGATTTTTTTTTTAAATCTCTGAGTTGAGGAGTTTAAGGA
>BHFT01010832.1:0-14438 GCA_004320025.1 Laticauda laticaudata
TCCGCTTTGCATCCGCCCTGCGTCCTCCCCGCGTCCGTGTTATCCACTCCGGTTATGCAAATTTTTGACCCTTTTGAGCAAGGATAACAACGGATGGAACATTTTGCTCGTCCGTTGTATCCTTTTTGCATCCGTTGGCCAGTGTGACATGGACTTAAATAAGAACTGCCTTTCTTATTGTCCTTGATAATCTATATACACATGTATACAAAAGCCCACTGAGGGGCTCCTGACACTGCTGCATCTTTTAGCTACTACATAAAGACTTATACACAAAGCCAGTGCCATGTAAATGTGGAAATTGTCATTGCGAATCTACATTTTGGATAAGTTCTGATGACATACATAAGAAGGTTAATCTTGCATAAAATAGCATTTGTGCACCATCAACTGTGGCCACCAGAGATCCAACAATTATGCAAATTGGCTATGGACGAATTGCTTAAATACCATCATATGTATTTTGCCTTGGATTTTTGGATGGCATATCACTAAACTGAGAGCAAATTACTTTTTGCTCTGCTTTAGAGACTCTGCATATCAATCTTCTTAACTGTTCTTGTTCTTTGCAGGTTGTGAGCCCTAAAATTGCTGAACTGTGTGATTTTTCCCCTCCTCCAGGTAAATTCACTGCATCTGAGATTTGCTTACTAAAAATGTCATACAGGAGGGACATTAAATACATATCTTTTTAAATTCATTCTATATCATTCCTAATTTTTTCTAGTTATGTTAGACAAATGATCATATACAAATGATTTTATATAAAACAGAAAAATTCATTTTTCTTTTTTTGTATAATTTTATTAAATAATGTTTTAGAAGATAATGAAAAAACATAAGAGAAAATAACATTAATAAAGTATAATAGTAAATAGTGAAAAGTTATTAGAAAAAGAAATAGAAAAGAAAAAGAAAGAAAAGTAAAAAAAGAAAGGAAAGATGATAAATAAGTAGCTTCCAATCTTACTGACATCAGTTATAGATAGATATATTTGTCCTTTCTCTTCACAATTACATCATATTTTTTTTCCTTCCATAAGTTCCTCTTTGTAGTCTTTGAACCTATAAATCACAAGCTCATTTCTCTCTTCTTTTTCAGCAAAAAGTCCATACGGGGTTTCCAGGCATTAATAAATATAGTTGTTGATCTTTCTCTAATCAAATAAATTAATTTTTGCATCTCTTGCCAGTTCTGTCATCTTCACCAACCATTCCTACATTGTGAATATTTCAGAATCTTTCCATATCCCCCCTCATATAATAGCTTTGTAACAATAATCATAAAAAATAATCTTCCACGATTCTTTTCCAAAGCATTGATGAATACAGAGTAGAATACTGAGATTAGAGCTATGCAATACTTCAGCTTTGTTTTTTTTAAGTGTTTTGGAGAACTTGGAGATTTGCACATAGTATATGCCTTCATCTCTTTAGAATTGCCATATCAATTTTTCAGTATCATGTTACTTCACCCAGCAATTATGTGGTATAGGAAAAGATGGAGCTGCTTTAAAGGGTTTCAGACGGATGCTTCATGCTGTCCCACTGAAATGCACATGTTCTGAATTAATTCAAAAATGTGCAATCATAATTGAAATGTAATCCCAATACAGCAGACTGGATTGGTTTACATTATAATGGAACTGAAAAAATATGTCAGAGGAGATTAATTGGAAAACTACTTTTGTACGTTTGTGCTCATCTTTTGTACTTTTGTACTCATACTCATCTTGAGGATATTTTTACTTTTAAAATGCCACTTACTAATTCAAACATGTGGTGGCTTTCTGGATAATTTTTCTAGAATGACAATCCAGGTTTTTTAAAATTCTTTTACAAAGAAAATAAGGACAAATGTTTGTTGATATGATACTCCTGTTTGATATAGGGATAATATTGCAATATTAATTGGTGCAGGCCATCTTAGATTTCAACAAATGTTGTTCCCAGTGTATATGAAAATATTTGATCACAACCTCTGGGAGACAACAGTAACTAGTTGGCTTACTGGCTGGATAAATATGTAAACAAAAGTTATACATAGCTGCAAATATCCCAGTCAGAATTAAAGTGGTGATATATATAAAGAGTTTATTGAAAATAAACTGACATAAATATACACAGAAGCTTCTTTGTAATATATTCATATTACACACACACACACACACACAGAGGGAGAGAGAGAGAGAGAGAGAGAGAGAGAGAGAGAGAGAGAGAGAGAGAGAGANAGAGAGAGAGAGATGGGATTCAACTGGTGTTACTACCAGTTCAGTGATTACATTTTGCATGTGCATGTAATAAACCTTAAGCTGTGCTGCCCAGACAGGTGATAAGCGCTGCGCATGCAGCATTGAAAAGCCACTTTTTTTACTGCTTTTTCAACTCAGCTGTGCCATGAAAAGCAGCTGAGGTTGAAAAAGCAGGAAATAAAGGACAGGTAAGAGCCTGGGCAGGTGGGTGGGCCAAACAGCAGCAGACATGGAAATGGTTTGGTGTCTGCTGCTCTTCAGAGCCACCAGTTCTATAGAGCCAGGCAGAACCGGAAGCATCCCACCCCTGCATATACATATATGTATCTTTATCTTTATGTGTAGGAAAGACAGAGTCACAAAGTATTGGGAGGACTGACTAGCAGTGTCTCTTCTGTTATATCTCCATTTCTGGAAGTTTCAAGTTCTATAGAAAATGAAAGTTGTCATTTTTACAGGATCCAAATGCAATTTAGAACTTTGACCAGCTATTCAGAACATTTAGCTCATCTTCATGATACAGAGGGCAATGGGGCTATGTGGGAAAAAGCAAAGCTCCAGAGAGCTAAAACTCCATGAAAGAAAACTTTCCAGTGTGAAACATTACAGGGACAGAAACAAATTGATCTTACTATCTATAAACAGTTTTAAATGTTTTGAAAGAGAGATATATACTATGTGTACTATGTGTGTTCTGTATGTATGTATGTGATGTGTGTGTGTTTGCATACGCACACACATACATATATACAAATACAGAAATTCATAGATACCTGCATTACACACACACACTTAATTTCCATAGCACTGTCTTATGCCTAAAGATATTTATCCATGTAGTAAGGCTCTGTTGCTGTTGTCCATCTCATCTTGTCATCTTTCTCATCTTCTCATTTTACCTACTACCTTCTCCTATCAGTATCATATGATACATCACTTTTTGTTTGTATCTTATGATTTATGATCTATGACATACCACCTTGATGTTTGCATAAACATTGAAAGTTTATGCACTGGAGATAAATTCCTTGTGTGTCCAATAACACTTGGCCAATAAAGAACTATTATTCTATTCTATTCTATTCTATTCTATTCTATTCTATTCTATTCTATTCTATTCTATTCTATTCTATTCCATTCCATTCCATTCCATTCCATTTATCACACACACAAACATGTAAGTATAGAAAAAGGATTGGTCCCCCCCTTGCTATATGGAAACATTTTTTTAATCATTCAAAATTCTGTTTTCCCAATTCAATTTCCAAGATACTTTTTTGGTCTTTCAACTGGACTAGTATCTTTGAATGTACATTGCCATTTCAGTTGAGATTTTAAAATAAATTCCATAATTTACTCTCCATTCACCATTAAGTAGGTAGAAGCAGATAACTTTTCAAAATTATCCCAAGGCATTTTAATCACATATCAAGCATGCTTCAACTTCTCTTCCACAGAAAATATTTACTCTTGATCACCAGCGCAACATTGTTCAACTATTTCATAAGCCAAAAATTCCCAATATGCATTTTTGTGTGTGCAAAACTCCCAAGTGTGTGGAGTTCTAGGGTGAACTATAAGTTGTTGTGTTAAAATCATTATACTTATACATATATACATGTGTGTACTTTAAAATAATGTTGTATCCAATAAAACAGAAGCAATGCATAAGAAAACCTGAATATTAACTCACTTCAGCCAACATCAGATAACTCATTTTATAAGGTCTTCTTGGTTGATATTGCTTGGTTTTGCTATATTTTTCAGCCAAGGGTATCATTCACATATTAGGAATACCAGATCTCAGAACTGTGTATCTAATGGATGAAATGTATACTTTATATCATAATCTCTTATTCCACACTTTCAGAGGGATATAAAAGTCCTTTTCAAACCATTACTTGAAGGACAAAACTGAGAGGAAGTTCTGAGAAAATTTTATTGGATATATTCTCCAAGGGTGAAGTGTTCCATGTCATTGGTTTCATTCTCCTATTAAATGACAAGGTCTGGACAGGAAAATAACTTGTTGTTCTGACCCGGCTCCCAAACATGACAAGCTCTCTGTATTTAACTAAATGTTCCCTTTATTAGGAGCATCAGCAGCCCTGGCAAGGGGTCTCTCTCTCTCTCTCTCTCCCTCCCTCCCTCTCTCTCTCTCTCTCACACTCACACACACGCACACGCACACAGCAGGCTAACGAAGTCTCTAAGTGCCTGTGGAAAGTGACATTCACTCCCGTTTCCCCTAAAATCACCCCAACACACTAGGAGTCTCTCTCTCTCTCTCTCCCCCAGGGGTGGGATTCTACCTGGTCAGACTGGCCCTGCCCACACTCCTTACCTGGCATGTGTGCCATCCAACTTGCCTATGTTTGGTAAGTTGCTATTTTTCCTTTCCCCCCTCAACCATCAGCTGTTCTACTGTGCTGGGAAATCATTGGATTTCTTGCTTTCTAGCTTATCTAAAATCAGAGCTGAATCTTCCTTTGAACTGAAACTTCTATTTTTCAGTGCAGACTCAGGTAGCAGATTGCAGAATGGTAGATCTCTGAGTGAATCTATGATTCTGTGAGCAACTCAATTTGCCTGCCTGCTTTGCCTGATTTTGGGTAAAAGTTGCTTTTTTAATTAAAAAAAGTCAATATTTCCATAAATATTTATAATATTTACATACAAGCCAAGCCCAGCCAGTCACATGACCACCAAGCCATACCTATAAATTAGGCCACACCCACAGAACTGGTTGTTAAGAAATTTGAATCCCACTCCTGCTCTCCTCACACTCACAAAAGAAGTCCTGGAAGGTGTGCTTGCTTTCTTCCAGCAGCAGAGACACACACACATGCTCAGAAGGCACACCTAACTCAGCGCTGCAGATTCCAAGACATAATTCTGATAAATTCCAGACAGGATTCAGGATTCAGAAGTTCAGGCTATCAATGGCTGACAACAGGGAGGTGAATAATTGTCTGCCACACCTATTCATCTCCGCCCCCTACCTTTAATCTCCAGAGCTAGGGTGGGGCTTAGTTAGCAGCAGTGGCTCTTCCATCTCAAGGACCGGCCCAGAGATTCCCACTGCTCTCCTCTCCCTTCTGTACATTTGCGCATCAGGCACCAGACCCAGCTGTTCCTCCTCTTCCTCATCAGCCACCTCCAGATCTGGGAGCTGTTGACTCTCCATCTGAGGACTGATGGATGAACCAGGCTCTGCCCCTGTCTTTATCTCTGACAGCTCCATTCCCTCTACCCCCTCGGAGTTCTTAGATGGTCTTGATGCTGGCCCCAACTCCCACACTGCCTCTGCATCTGATTTGGCTGCCAGAGGAGCCGGTGGCCAATAGGCCACAACACTTGCATTCACTTGACTCCAGATTGAGAACCACATGAAGAACCATTGCAGGAATTGGGCATGTCTAGTTTCATAAAAAAAAGGATGAGGGGTGACATGATAATGGTGTTCCAATATTTAAGGGCTTGCCACAAAGAAAGAGGGAGGGTGTCAACCTATTATCTAAAGTACCTGAATGTAGGACAAGAAGCAATGGATGAAAACTAATCAAGGAGAGAACCAACCTAAAAGTAAGGAGAAATTTCCTGACAGCTAGTACAATTAATCAGTAAAACAACATGCCTCTAGAACAGGGGTGTCACACTAGCGGCCATGGGCTGAATGTGTCATGTGAAGGCCATGCCTACCCCAGCTCTGCAAAGGGAAAAATGTTGCAAAACATCATGTGATTGCAATGTGATGCTGTGAGTTTGACATCTGTGCTCTAGAAATCATGGGTGCTTTTAAAAAGAGATTGGACAAGCATTTGACTGAAATGTTATAGGGTTTCCTGTTTGAGCAAGGGGCTGGATTAGAAGACTTCAATGTTCCTTTCTAACCTATGTTTGGCTTTTTTTTTTTTGAAAGTTCAGGAGGAAAGTTCAGGCATGTCAACAAGGATGTATATGTACTCTCCCAGAGATAGCGATAGATTTTTCTGAAACTCAAACACATCAGGCATAGGCTACCACTGTTCTACAGGTGATTAGCTGTCTTCTTCATCTGGTATATCCAGATGAACTGAAACTACAATTCCTAAAATTCATCCTGACTATGCTGGCTGGTAATTCTTGGAATTGCAGTTCAATCACATCTGGAGGCCACCAGTTTTGGTAATTTGCACAATTATCATTATCTCCAATACATTTCTTGGTTAAAAGTTACTGCTTAAAAATATCTGATTAGTCTCATTTTAAGACACTATGGGTTTTTTGAAAATGAAAAGGAAAGTATTGCTGTTTCTTTACAAAGCATGTGTCCAAAGCATAGATAACAGGAACTAATTAGGGCTGTAAACATAAATCTCTTAATTGGTGTGATTAACTGATTAACACTTTAATCATAGATTAGGCCTACAGCAGGAAGCCGAACTCTCAAAGCTACAAAGTCTTTCTCCAATCCTTAGGCATTAGCAAAGATATTCCCCATATGTTATTTAAGTGTCATGACCATGGTTTCCATACAGTTATGTTGTATGCCCTTTTAATAATGTTGGAAATATATTATCATATGGACTTGAGCTCCACTCAACTTGAAGGAGAGACATTGTGATGCAGTGGTAAAGGTTTTGGACTAGAATTTAGAATGTCTTAATATATTGGCTTTATTATTCTGTCAAGGTTATTGGAGAGCTAATGTTCATGACTCTGCAGATTTACTTGACAGAGTGATTGTGAGGATCGAATGGATAAATTATGCAGGGGAAGGAATTTGTTAAATTAAAAATCACCCTAAAGCACAATGTATATTAGGAGATATTCTGAAGTTTGCAAAATGGAAGAAATGAAAATATATGTTACCCTGAGGATCTGCAAAGCAATAGCAATTAAAATGTAAAATAATGATTTAAAGAGAATAGGTTTATTGGTTTCAATAACATACTGGCATTAAGGATGGGTCAATTTCTTAGTCTGAGTTTCTCTTCACTTCTCATTTTTACTAATTATGACATTTGCATTGTTTTAATTTTGCATTTTTGTTTGCTTACATTATCTTTCCCATTCCTGTAACCGGTGTTTTTTTAAAAAAAGCTCACCCCTCATTTCATATATGCTTTATTCACATTTCTCTAAATTGACATTGTAGTTTGCAGTGTTGTTTACTGGAAACAAATTTGGCCTACTTTGTACTCTTCTTCTTATTCCAATAGATTGTGGATATCATATATCTATGTATTTGTGTAAGCTTTTCCCTAATATATGTTTCCTTTTTTATGTATGGACTTTATTGAAAAGTTGGAAGAAATGAAGTTTTTAAAGGTGAAGACTGGATTTGTGTACTGCTTCAAAAATGGAAAATGAGATAAATTCACACTGAAATAAAAGCTAAGC
The DNA here is from genome assembly GCA_004320025.1 of Laticauda laticaudata. Lineage (NCBI taxonomy): Eukaryota > Metazoa > Chordata > Lepidosauria > Squamata > Elapidae > Laticauda > Laticauda laticaudata. The sequence goes on from BHFT01010832.1 coordinate 7,638, forward strand.
CAAATTTCTCCCTTTTCTGACTTCGGACAGCTGACTTCCATGTCTAAAACCCACTCCCATCTTTTCTTACTACTCCATTTTATAACCTTGAGACAAATATTTACTATGCATGTCAGGGATTGATAATAGGTTTTTCAAGGCAGATTTGCAATGAAACCACTTCAGACTTTGGGGTTAATACTATTCTTGCATTTTGTATGTTTCAAATCCTGTCTGTAAAATGTGGTCGTTTTTTTTTTTAGATGAATCATGCTTTTGACTATTTGACCTCAGAATTATAGGTGAAGATATATTGAAGATATAAGCATGGCTTCTCTTTGAATGTTGACTGTTTGATAGAAAAGTCACAGTAAATCTGATGCCGATACAGCCAAATTCAAGGAAAACAGACAGATAATGGAAGAAATAAATAAGGAAAACAAAGTGAATCTGAAGAATTTTTAGATGGTAGTGGTAGTTTTTGTCCTCTACTACTGATAAGAATACAAATGGGGGCTAAGAAATAGAGGCTCTAAAACTAATAAAATAAATAGTAGATTGTAAAAATAATGGCTCAGAAAGGGATATGAAAAAGACTATAAAAATGCAGTAGAATTAACCCATACTTCTTAGTTTCCCAAGTTGTGGCCTTTCCCAAGGCCACTTATTGCTTCAGTTAGCAAGAACATGATACAGACCTTAGTCTGTCCTGTTAGAGCAAGGGTCTTCAAACTTGGCAAGTTTAAGAGTTGTGGACTTCAATTTTCAGAATTCCTCAGCTAACATGACTGGAAGAGGAATTCTGTGAGCTGAAGTCCACAAGTCTTAAAGCTGTCAAGTTTGAAGACCCCTGCACTAGAGAGCACCCAAAAACTACTGATTCCACTTCAAAAGTAATTTTTCCTCAATCTATTCATTCCCCAATAACCATGGTAGTGTGCTCCTCCTGCTACACTTCATTCCATTTTATGAAAATGCTCCATTTGTCTAGTGGATGCTCTGGAAGATGTGCTCCCCCACCTATCCCAAGTCCTATTTTTTTGCCTTCAGTTGCCATTTTGATGGCTGGATTGGGCAGCCTGTCATGAAAGGTAAGATCCTTTGTTTTCTTTCCCTTTCTTTTTATGGATTCATTAGTGGAATAGTAAACACTTTCTACCTACCCTTTGAAAAACATGCCTGCAGAATGGAAAGCAGTTGGCATTTGCTTTCCTGACATAGATGAGAGGGAAAAAGAAACAGAGGAATCCACCATTTTCAATCAGTTCAGCATGCAAGACATGGTGTTGAAGGTTGCAGTGGTGAAAAGCACTTGGTCTACTCATCATCACCACCACCAGTCCACTTGTCTGTTTTTTTGAGGGGGGAGTTTATGACCAGAACTGTGAGAAGTTCCTATTTTTTGATGACTATCTACTCTACCTTCACTTAGAGAAGGTATCTCAAAGAAGGTCTTTAATGATGACCATAGATTTTAGGTAATGACATGCATGGGAATTTCTTCCTTGAGATATTTAGGGTTACATAATTGGGTTGTTTTAGTCCATAAGGTATATACTAATGTCATGTAGGCCATAACTACTTTACTGTAATAGCTACAGCAATAAAAACTTGCAAATCTTTGTGTGAATCACAAAGGAGCCTAATGTTTATTCAAACTCATTTATTGGAATAGCCTCAAGCCCTGTTTCCTATGCCTTCTATAGTTTTAAAAATATTTAAAAATAAGTATAAATTTGTATGTGTGTGCTTTTGAGTCACTGTTGATTTTTGGAAAATGCTTGGACTACACCTTGGACTACATTCTCCATATCTGTCTGTCTATGTCTGTCTGTCTGTCTATCTATCTATCTATCTATCTATCTATCTATCTATCTATCTATCTATCTATCTATCCATCCATCTATCCATCCATCCATCTATCATCTATCTGTATCTGCACTATTTAGTATCATGGCCACAAATCACAAGGGAAACAAAAAAGAGATATCTTCTTCCCACACTATTACAATAAAGTCACATAGAAATCTGAATGTAACTGCAGAAACCATCTTTCTTATAATTGTGCTCTGGCAACAAAGCAATAGAATGGGTTTGAGTTTCAGCATTTTCACAGTATATAAAGCTATAAAGAAACAGTATATAAAGCTATAAAAAAACTAATATATCTCATTTTCATTGGTATGTACTGCATTCTTAAAAAACTCAAGTCTGTTAAAAAATTTGAAATATGAATTTTATTAAATGAACCCCAAAGTAGGTCTGAAGCATTTTGCTTGAACAGTTCACAACAGCTACAGTGTTTCTGATGTAAATGCCCTCAAGTGAATTTGAAACTTGGAAAAAAAAGATTTCAAATGTGTTGTAATGTCAGTAAAATTACCTAAATAAAATAAGTGTTACTTTCATTTTGTAGCAACTCGTAAAGCAAATCCCCAAAACTTCAAGAAAGATAAATGAACATAATATGAATGGAAAGAAAGCTTTAAAAAGTCTGTCACCAGTAGTACTAAAAAGATAGCACCAAGAGAAAGATGGAGAGAAAAGAGCTATAAATATTCCCCATGAAATCAAAATAAATATAGTGACTCAAATGTGATTGGGTTGCATTCCATCATATCTCTTAAAATGAAGATTCTGTTTCAGAGGGCAAAATCCTGCAATTTAGCAGGTTTACTCAACTTTTAGTTCACCAGTGATGATCATCACCTGAAGGACATTTGTATAGATCAGTTTATTAAAAAACTTGGTACCTTTATGAGTTGTGGACTTCAACTCCCAGAATTCCTCATGGAGGTTCAGATAATGTTTGTTGTATTTCATCCCAAGCCTCCATCCTTTCTAAAATAAGCTAAGAGGTTCTTACTTCAGCATATCCATTCATCCATGACTTGATGATATCCAAGACCAACCATTCAATTAAATTGCACAGTCACATTTTCAGAGAACTGAGTTGGATCAAACGTTTCACAAAAGCAACTTAAGTTATCTACAGTATTTTATATAGCTCCATACCTTGCTTGAGGAAATGGTGGATTAGACAAATCATTCTTTAATATGCTCCTGCATGGCCTCTGTTCTTATGGTCCCTTCTCAGACCTATGAAGTCAAGAAAAACCCAGGAGTGGGCTGCTGAGGGTTCTCAGGGTTCAGGAGAGCTAAGATTCTGTGCAGTTTGGACTACCCCCAAATTCATTTCCTGGCTGGCACCGTCCCTCCCCACCCACCCCTCCCAGAAGTCACGTAGCCCATTTTGAATGCAGGTAAGTGCAGGGTGCACATAGAGACTCAGGAAGGGCAAAAACGGGCCTCCCAGAAATTTAGGAAGGCCAGAAATGGGCCCTTTTCCGGCTTCCAGAGAGCCTCTGGAGCCTAGGGAGGACATTTTTGCCCTCCAGGAGGCTCGAGAAAATCCTCTGAAGCCCAGGGAGGGCAAAAATGTCCCCCCCCCATTGTGCAGGAGGCCGATTAGGCCACACTCATCATGGCCATGCCCACTGAGCAACTGGGCAGAGAACCCTTTGCTAGAATTTTTGAAGCCTATCCCTTGAAAAACCTGTCAAAAAACCCAGGAAAAAGGTTTCACTCACCAAGAGTTAAAACAGCATAACTATCAGATGGCAGTAATTTATGATGGTCATCCATTCACTCATTTCCCTGAATGAATGTAAACTTGTAAAAATGCCAAGACTATCCTCTACAGGGATATAGTGTTTGAATAGAGAACTTTAGTAAGTGTTATTGACAAAGCACAGGAGGTAAATGTAAATGAGACTACTTCCAAACTTCATCTGCTTCAGGTTGCTAAACAAATAGCATACAGAAATATACAGTGAAATTGGCAATATTATTCTTTTCAAAGCCAATTTGGCTATAAGGCAGATCAGAATCTCTTGGGAGCTCAGCTTCATGCATCAACAAGTAAGTCAGCAAACTGAAATAAGAAATTGTGAAGGCATTTTGCTTTGCCTCATGATGAGACGTAGACATTTTTTTGCTTCCTGAAAATGTGTCATGGATCCAAAAGAGAATATAAAAATGAATCCCCCCCCAATTCTAAGAATATTTATCTATCAAATGTTTTTTTTCTATTGTATTCTCTCATGTTAATTTTCAACTAGGTAGTAATAGAAGCACCACAATCAAAATAGACATGGCTGATAAATTAAATATGCCAGTGATAGTATCAAATGTGAGAATAAACCTTTAATTCAGTATTACTAGCTAAAATTATTTAATAATAAAGGTCTGCCATGGAAAAACTTGGATTGTGCGATATTCATTTTACTAGGGAGCGAAACTTGAATATTTAAAACTATTGGATGGAGTGAGTGAGTTGTTTAACACCAATTAAATTCCTGTGACAGAAGATGAAATTATTTTTGTATATTTACTATCGTTTAAGTAATCCTCACAGAATATTTCACAAATGCCTAGCTTCCGTTGTAAAATGTGTAGATTATTTGTAAAATAAGCTATTTTGAAAATTCAATGGCTATGCAAGGTCAGGACATAATCGTAAATTTCAAGTTTATCTTACATTTGCTTTCAAAAAAGCAGGGTGAAATATGAAATATGTATGAAAGTAGAATAGATGTGATGCTAAAGCAATGCAAAAAGTATCCTACTTGAATATAACAATACTAAATTTAAAAATAAGCTGTTGCAAGGGGCAAAGACCCTCTGTCCACTTGTTTTTTTCTAAGCTGGCAAAGACACTGGAATTTTAGGAGAAGAACAAAAATACTCTGATAGGCAGGGATTGTCTACCAGAGCACTTAAGAGAGTATTCCTCTGTTTGTTTTGTTCTTCTCTTAGAATTCCAATGTATTTGCCAGTTTCAGCCCATGTCACACTGAACCAATGGATGCAAAGAGGATGTAAAACGGACAAAAAACCTTGCCATCCGTTCGAAAACGCGCGATGTAAATCATGCCTCCTTTGCTTCCTCTCTATCTGTCCACATCCGTTTATTGACATATTCATCCGCTCCGAAGGTTTTTGGGCTGCGCAAATTTTGCAGCGGAAAATTCGTACCCAGTTCGTCCCCATATCTGGCATCCCGATACCATCCTCCTTAGCATCCGTTATGCATCCGTTACAAATCCGCTAATATCTGCTTGGTGTCCGCTGCGGCATCCGCGCAACTCGCTCCGCCCGACGGGCAGGGAGGAAGCGGAACGGACACGGAACAGAATGCACGAACGGATGCAGAATGGATGCAGCATGGAAACAAAGCATTTAAGCGAGAAAAAACGTTCGCAGAGGGGGAACCTATTCGGATATTAAAGGATGCCTAGAGGATGCCTAGAGGATGCCATAGAGGATGCAAAGGGACACGCTATACTGCCTATAAAAAGGGGATGCAAATCGTCCTGCATCTCACTTTTCAGACCAGCAGACAGCTTGTGCAGACCTCTGCACTTCATCTGACTTTTCCTCTTACCAAGCATCCATTGTCATGTCCAACCGGTGGATCGTACTACAGTCCTTTTGGCAGCCAACCATCCTTCTGCAACAGTACGATGCCATCTACATGGCCTCGTGAACTCTACTAACAGGAAGAAAAGAGGCCGGCCAAAGAAGCGTACTGGGTCCGAAAATGATCGGGTGAAAGGAGCAGAGTCATGACTGTCACAAGAGCTGATGGTGGAGCTCAGGAACGAAGACACTACGGGCGTTCCCAGAACCTTCAATGAGGATGCTACCAGCCATGTTTGAGACGAAGTTTGTGCAGCGGCTGACAACCCAAGTTGACCAAGGCAAACACGCAACATTTTTCCCGGCCCAGCCTGGAACCTGGGCTCAAGTGGCACTCACTCTGCACCACCTGGCCTCAGGGACCACCTACAAAAAGCATGCAGTACGGCTGGAGGGTGCCACAACAAAACACCACTCAGCAATTGTGGGTCAGAGAAAGTGGTGGGCAGGTCATCATCGAAGAATAGCAAGGAGGAGGCTCCTCCCAGTGCCCCTCCACTGAAGAAGGATGGAAGAAAGTTGCAGAGCAGTGGTATCAGAGGTGGAACTTGCCACACACTGTTGTGACGGCATAGATGGCAAGCAAGTGGCCTGCAAAAGCCTCACAGCCAAGTCGGGGTCCATCCTTCAACTACAATTGGCTTCTTTCAGCAATCGTCCTCTTGCCATGGTCGATGCTGACTACAAGTCCATGTACATTGATGCTTCCAGGCTAACGGCTCAATCTTCCAGATGCCAGGTATACAACGCCAGTCACCTCAAGGAGGGGCTGAAGGCAACCTCATCGTGGGATTCGCAGATCCAGACCCCTGTCCAACGACGATGCAAGATGTGCCCTACTTCAAATCGTTGTGGGATGACACCTTCTCCCTAGAACCTACCTCCATGAAGCGCATACACTTCCAGACTCCTGACCCATGAAGAGAGGGATCTTCAACTACAAGTGAACTGTCCAGTGGATTGGCTGGGTGGTGGAGAAAGCGGCCTTTGGCATCCCTGGCCAACAGGTTCCAGGTACTTACTCACCGACACTAATGCAGCATCACACCCAGAGACGCGTGAGGAGGATCGTGGAAAGCTTGCTGCATCGCTGCACAATCTCATGCGCACGGCCGCTACCCCATTCTTGGCAGAAACAGGCTCATGGACGCATCAACCAAGGCAATGGGGACATGGAGGCCTGGGGAGAATGGAGGCAAGGGGTGAACCTGATTCGAAACTCAGGATGTGCAAGGCCACAACAGAGCCCTCATGGGAAGGGAAGAAGCGCAGCGTAACTCCTGAAACACTTGGTGCAACTCCCCAAACTGGAGCGGTGGAGTGGCAAGACAGGATGGCTAG